>VMDO01031071.1:0-20517 GCA_007922755.1 Pedetes capensis
AAAGGGGGGGAGGGAAGATAAGAATGAGGTCAATATAAATGGACTAAAAATCGCATGTAATTGTTCTAACAAGATAGAAACAAAGACCACTACAGGAAAAGTTTCTATCTTAAACAGAAATGGAACCCAAGGACATATAGAAAAATACTATATAGTAAAAGATAGAGAAGACTTGGATGGGAAACTTAGGAAGGGGGGACGGGGGAAACATAGAGGAGGGTAAGGGGTAACCTATATGAATAATGCGTATCAAATTGCATATATGAAAATTGTCACAATGAAAAACATGTCAGAATGAATCACATTATGATGTACATTAAAAATTTCTAAGAAAAAAAAAAAGCCAATCCACAGAGAGAGCTAATGGCTAGTCTCTGGTTAGAACATCTGAAGAGAAGCTGAGCCCACAGAGCTCATGTGTGTTAACCACATCCCCCCTAAGCCCTTTTCCTCTTCCAGAAACCAGGATTCTGCCTCTCCCCACTGCGGCTAAGTCCTACCTCGACAGCTTAAAAAAAATCCCAGTCTTCTTTATGCTAGGATTCTGGGTGATATTTGTCACTGTAGGTCAGGTGTGGGATTTTATACTTATCATGGCAGGTTAGTGCTAAAAATTGTTTTGAATTTTGGACTATTTTGGATTTCAAATTCTCAGATTTGGAATGTTCAACTTCTGTATTTACATACCAGAAAAACACGTGTCCCAAAGTGGCATCTGGCCAAGCAGACAGAGGCGATTTCAGTCTGTGCAAAAGGACATATGTGAAGAATTGCAGATAGCACGGCCCCAGGTAGCCCTTCGAAATCTACTCCAGTGGGAGGTTGAATATTAATAGCGATAAAATAATGTTAATTCAAACAATAATACTAACTCCTAGCTCCTACAATGTATCAGAGACTATTCTAAGGGCTTTGCGTATACAGATGCCTCTTGATTTACAATAGAGTTACATCCCAACAAACCCATGATAGGTTAAAAACATCCTAAGTCAAAAAATTCATTTAACGTACTGAACAGCCTACAGCCATGCCACTGTGGGTTCTGATCCAGTCAGATCTCAGAATCTAAGCAGGTCAGGCCTGGTTAGTACTTGGATGGGAGACCACCTGGGAACACCAGGTGCTATAGGCTTGGGAGAAGGACCCAGCAACCCACTCCCAAAAAACAATCAGCCATTGAAAATCCTATGAGTAGCAGTGAAGTACTGATAATAGTGTTTCATCTGTTTTACATAGGGTTGCTATGAGTCAGACACCGACTTGACAGCACCGAACAATAAAAACAACATCCTACTGAACACCCTAGTTTAGCCTAGCCTCCCTGCAATGTGTTCAGAATGCTTACATTAGCCTACAGCAGGCAAAAATCATCTAACACAAAGCCTATTTTATAAAAATGTGCTGGATATGTTTTTTATTGAATACCGTACTTAAAGTAAAAAGCAGAATGGTTATGTGGGTACACTTTTGTACCATCATAAGGTTGAAAAACCATAAGTCACAGATATTAGAATAAACTAATGTCATCTCTACAACAACCTCACCACGTAGGTACTAGAGCATCTTTCCCCCAAGAGAGTATAAGTAATTTACCCAAAGTGATTGATCCAAATCTTGGCAGCCTCATTCCAGAATTCATAACTTTCAGAACTACACTATACATTATGGTAGAAAATAATCTGGAATTATTAGCCATGAACCTGAAGTTAATGAGTCATTGTATTGTCATTATAATTGAGAATTTAGAAATCAGTAAGAAAGCCTCCTTTTTCTCCCACACATAGTTACAGATTCCACCTTTCAAAGGGAACAATGCCAGTGGTCAAAGGCAGGGTATGAATTTCTTAAATAGGATGCACAATACACATAGTGTAAGGATAGCCTCTGATAAATTTAACTACAGCAAACTTTAAAACATCTACATAATAAAAGGCATAATAAACCATTCCCAAAGAGAAGACACAGCTGAAGAGAAGCATTGTTAATGCTCAAAAATAATAAAGGATTAAAAACCTGAATATAAAAAGCTCCCACAAATTAATAAGGAAAAGATAAATAACCCAAGAGAAAAAATGGACAAAAGCTATGAAAAGCATTTTACAGAGAGGAAACCCAGAGGATCAATAAACATGAAAACATTGTCAACTTCATGAATAATCAGGAAGATACAAATAAAATGCCAATGAAATATCATTTCACATTCACCCAGTTGGTAATAAATTTCAAGACAAACAAGGCTCAGGGCCAACAAGGATGCAGAGATATGGAAGCTTCATATCCTACCAAATCAGAAGGGCACAAGCACAGTCCTTTTGGAGAAAAATTTAACAATACCTGGTAAGGTGGAAGTGTCCATCTGTAGGTATCCATCCTAATATCACTCCCACTTGGATGCAAGGAGACATCTAAAAGATGGGGTAGGGCAGCCTTGTTGATGGCTGTGAGAAATTTCAAACAGCTGTACTGTGCAAACCACAGATCATAAATTAAATATGACATATGGTGATAATGGAAAACTCCACAGTAGTTCAAACTAATGAAGGGAGACAACATGCATCAAAGTGAATAGAAATAAAAATACACAGTATTGAATAAAAGATAAGCTATACAATGACATGAAAAGTTTAACACCAATTTTGTAAACCTTAATTTACCTATAATTGTTGTTATTAAGTGCCGTCGAGTCGAGTCCGACTCACAGGGACCCTATGTACAGCAGATCGAAACACTTCCCGATTCTGTGCCAGGCAAATGATCTTATTTATGTTTAAGCCCATTGTTGCAGACACCGTGTCAATCCATCTGGTGGAGGGTTTTCCTCTTTTGCGTTGACCTGCCACTCTCCCAAACATGATGTCTTTCTCTAGCAATTGACTTCTTCTAACTACGTGCCCGAAATATGTAAGATGCAGTCTGGCCATTCTTGCTTCCAAGGAGCACTCTGGTTGCACTTCTTCTAGGACAGATATGTTGGTTCTTTTGGCAATCCATGGTATATTTAATATACATCTACAGCACTATAATTCAAAAGCATCAATTTTTTTCCTGTCTCCCCTGTTCAATGTCCAACTTTCACAACCATATGATGCAACTGAAAATACTATGGCATGAGTCAGATGCAACTTCGTCTTCAGTGTGAAATCTTTACTTTTCAATACTCTAAAGAGATCTTTTGCCACAGCTTTTCCTAGAGCAATGCATCTTTTGATTTCTTGACTGCTGCTTCCATGGGTGTTGATTATAGAGTCAAGCAAAGCAAAACCTTGGACAACCTCAATCTTTTCTCCATTTATTGTGAAGTTGCCTACTGACCCCGTTGTAAGGATTTTTGTTTTGTTGATGTTTAGTTGCAACCCATATTGAAGGGTATGATCTTTGATCTTCATCAGTAAGTGTTTTAAATCCTCTTCACTTTCAGCAAGGAGAGTTATGTCATCTGCATAACGCAGGTTGTTAATGAGACTTCCTCAATTCCTGATGCCACAATCTTCCTCATAAAGTCCAGCTTCTTGGGTTATTTGCTCAGCGTATAAATTGAAGAGATAGGGTGAAAGTATACAGCTCTGATGCACACCTTTCTCAACTTTAAAGCATGCTGTGTTTCCTTGTTCTATTTGAACAACTGCCTCCTGGTTCGTGTACAGATTTCTCATGAGCACAATTAGGTGCTCTGGTATTCCCATTTTCCAAAGTGTTATCCATAATTTGTTATGATTCACACAGTCAAATGCCTTTGCATAGTCAATAAAACATAGATACACATCTTTCTGATATTCTCTGCTTTCAACTAATATCCACCTGACATTAGCAATGATGTCCCTGGTTTCCTGACCTCTTCTGAATCCCACTTGATTTTCCAGTAATTCCCTATCTATATACTGCTGCAGTCGCTTTTGAATGATCTTTAGTAAAATTTTGCTTGTGTGTGATATTAATGATATTCTTCAATAGTTTGCACATTCAGTTGGATCCCCATTTTGGGGAATAGGCACAAATATGAATCTCTTCCAGTCAGTTGGCCAGGTAGCTGTTTTCCAAATCTGTTGGCATAAACATGTTAACACCTCCAGTGCTGCATCTGTTTATTGAAACATCTCTACTGGTATCCCATCAATTCCTGGAGCCTTGTGTTTTACCAGATCTTTCAAGGTGGCTTCCACTTCCTCCTTCAATACCATTGGTTCAGCCGGGCGTGGTGGCGCACGCCTGTAATCCTAGTGGCTCGGGAGGCGGAGACAGGAAAATCGCAAGTTCAAGACCAGACGCAGTCTGTGTAACTTAGTGAAACCCTGTCTCAAAAAGTAAAAAAAAATGGACCGGGGGCGCAGCTCAGTGGTCCAGCACTTGCAGAGCATGCAGGCGTGAGGTCCTGGGTTCAACACCCAGTACGGCAAAAAAAAAAAAAATACCATTGTTTCCTCTTCATATGCAACCTCTTGAAATGGCTGGTCATCTACCAATTCTATATATATATATATATATATATATATATATATATATATATATATGTGTGTGTGTGTGTATATATATATATGTATATATGTATATATATGTGTGTGTATATATATGTGTGTATATATATGTATATATAACAATATATAAAATATACATATCATACATATATATAAAAATCCTATAATATATACTAAAAACTTTAATGTATTCATGGTATCCACATTGTTGTTGTTGTTGTTAGGTGCCGTCTAGTCGGTATCTGACTCATAGCGACCCTCTGTACCACAGGGGAAACACTATTGTCAGTGCTTCTCTGCTGTTAATAGGGTTTTCAATGGCAGATTGATTTTTGGGAGGGGGTTGCCAGGTCCTTCTCCCAAGCCTACAGCTTCTCATGTTCCCAGGCGGTCTCCCATCCAGGTGCTAACCAGGCCTGACCCTGCTTAGCTTCCCAGATCTGACGGGATCGGATGCCACAGGGCTATGGCTGCAGGCAGTATCCACATAGGTTACCTTAATCTATATAAATATGATTTAATTTTCCTTAAGCTAATTATCATATTTAATTTAGTTTAAAGTTTATACAGTATATAGTACATTTTTCTATAATTATCCATAATGCATAAGTTATGTTTATATTAAATATAAAATTTAACTTACATACACTATAAGTTAATGCCTTTTACATATATTTTATGCACATAAATATGTAACAGCAAAGTGAAATATGTGTACATAAGCAACAATTTCACCATAGTCCTTGCTTCTAAGAAAGGGTTTATACTTGAAGGCACACAAAAGGAACTCTATATATTTTTCTTTCTTTCTTTCTTTCTTTCTTTCTTTCTTTATTTATTTATTTACTTATTTTGTAGTACTTAGGGATTGAATTCAGGATCTTTCACATACTTTGCAAGTGCTCTACTATTGGACTGTACCCCCAGCCCATTTTTATTTCTTATTTTGAGTCAAGGTGTCTCTAAGTTATGCAAGCTACCTCTGGCCTCGAACTGGCAATCCTCCTGGTTCTGCCTCCCAAATATCTGGGATTACAGGCATGTGCTATTTCTCCAGTCTAGATTTTGTTTCTTAAAAATTAAATAAATCTGAGCTAGGCATGATGGTGTATCCTTATAGTCTTAGCTACTGTGGAGGCTGAGACAGGAGATCAATGGAGCTCCTAAACTCGAGCCCAGCCTGGGCAACATTGTGAGACCATTTATCCCATATGTGGAATCTAGCAAGGAAAAAAAAGCACATGAAAGTAAAAAAGGGACTATTAGGGATGTAGAAGATGAAAAATGGGAGAGAAGGGACTAAGAAAGGGTAATAGAGGGGGTAAGTATGGTCAAAATACATTATATGCATGTATGGAAATCTCACAACAAACCCCTTTGTAAAATTAATATCTGTGCTAAGTAAATAATAGGAGAAGCTGGACTTTATAGAAAAGAGCATGGCATCAGGAGTAGAGGAAGACTCATTAACAACCCGTATCATGAAGATGACACAACTTGCTTGCTGAAAGTGAAGCAGATTTGAAACATTTATTGATGAACCTCAAAGAACACAGCCTTCAGTATGGATTGCACCTCAATATTAAGAAGACAAAAATCCTAACAACTGGGTCAGTAAGGAACATCATGATACACTGAGAAAAGATTGAGGTTGTCCAAGATTTTGCTTTACTTGGTTCTTTAATCAACACCCATGGAAGCAGCAGTCAAGAAATCAAAAGACACATTGCATTGGCAAAAACTGTTGCTAAAGACCTCTTTAAAGTGTTGAAAAGTAAAGATGTCACACTCAAGATGAAGGTGTAACTGATTCTTGTCATGGTATTTCCAGTTGCATCGTACGCTTTTTGAAAACTGGACATTGAATAAGGGAGACAGGAGAAGAATTGGTGGTTTTGAATTATGGTGCTGCAGACAAATTCACTATACCATAGATTGCCAAAAGAACCAACAGATCTGTCCTAGAAGTGCAACCTGCAGTGTTCCTTGGAATCAAAAATGGCTTGATTGCATCTTACACATTTTGGACATGTTGTCAGGAGTGACCAATCCCTATAGAAGGACATGATGTTTGGGAGAGTGGGGAATCAGTGAAAAGAAAAAAAAGGAAGACCCTCCACTAGATGGATTGACACAATGGCTGCAAAGTAAGAAAGATCATATGCATGACACATTGTCAGATAGTGTTTCATCCTGTTTTGTACATGTGGTCGCTATGAGTCTGACCAGACTCAATGGCACCTAACAGCAACAACAATAATAAACAAAAATAAATCTGGGTGGAAGATACATGGTTCTATTTTTTGACATTTTTATTTTCAAGCTTTTTACAGGATAAAAATCTTATTAATGCATCTGAGTTTCCCTCCTAAGAGAAGTGAGGGCAGATTTCCTCTCTGAGGGCAGCTGCTTACTAGTGTATGCACCTTAGGGTCTGGCGCAGGACCAGACAAAGGAAGGGATGATCACTTGTTGGCAGAGTGCCCAGTAAACCTGTCGGGTCAAGGAGGGAAAGAAGGCTTCAGGAACATTCTCAAACGTAGAAGATATTAGGGCTCTTGGGAGATTAGATAGGCCAAAGCCACCAATGCAGGGGTGATTTTTTTAAACAATAAGAGATAATCCAAAATCCATTTCAATTTGGCTTATGAAAATGTATCCAGCCTCTCCTTTTAAGGCAGAGAGATCTGGTGTTCTGAGAAGTCTCATTGCAGTCAAATTCCAAAGTTGAGAGCTGGTGGAGGAAGAGCTAGTGAGCTGGGCAGCTCCTCATCTGTCATTCGGCAGCTTCCTCCCCTCTAGGCTGAGCCCCAGATGAAGCTCCATCTCTCAGGCAAAAACAGGCCAGGGTCCTTCTAGACCTGTTTCATGGCATCTGAGTTAAGTTACTTTCCTCTTTGAGCTGCTATTTCCACATCTGTGAAGCTAAGATGCTAGACAAAAACAATCTACAAGTTCTCTTCAATTCAAGGAGACACAAGAGGGTACAAGTGTATATGTGCCCTGTACATACACACACAGAGGCACACAACTTCTCCCTAGAGCTGTTGGCTACCTGCTTCATGCAACCATGTTCAGATCCATTCCCTTATAGTACTTGTTAATACTGTGATTAAATGAATTAAAGAGGAACTGAATAGTAAGTGTTGGGGGGAGGGTGAGGGGGTTATTGGGGTAAATGCAACCACCATAACTATATATGAAAGGAAGAGTAAGCATTGATTAAGCACAACTGTATAGAAACATCCTGCCCCTTCCTAACTCTGTGATCTTCAACAATCTTTAAAACCATCTTCTGCCTCAAATTGGCCTTCTGTAAACGTAATACAGTATCACTCTCCTAGTGGTGGTATAGCTTAGTAGCAGAGCACTTGCCTAGCATGCACAAGGTCCTGAATTCATTCCCAGCACTGCAAAATACACACACACACACACACACACACACACACACACACACACTCATATATATCACTCTTTTTTGTCATTGAAGAGAGTGTAAAATGAGATGGTGTCTATGGAATCATATATGTTGTTGTTTGTTGCTATGTGCCATTCATGGCAACCCTATGTATACCAGAATGAAACACTCCCTGACACTGTGCTATGTCTGGCACTATTGTCAGTGCTTCTCTGCTATTTATAGGATTTTCAGTGGCAGATTGCATTGGGGAGTGGGTTGCCAGGTCCTTCTCCATAGTCTGCAGCATCCAGTATTCCCAGGCAATCTCCCATCCAAGGACTAACCAAGCCAACCAGACTTAACTTCCAAGATCAGGTGGGATCAGATACCAGGGTGCTATGGCTGCAGACAAAATCCCCAAATATAGAATCCCCAAAATAGGAATAATTCAATACATGACAGTATCTGTATACTTACACCTACATGTGAGTATTTTTCTGTAGGGATTCATGTCTACATACAGGTATTTATCTGTACATATTGATATCCATTTCTCCAAGCAATCTTGAATCTACTCAAGAGTATCCAGGGACAAAACTAATGATTAGATTTACCAAGCAAAATTTTCCAGGGCTGCTTTTCTGACTCTAGGCAAGTGAGTACTTGACATGATTTTCAGTTTTCACAGCAATAGTTTCAATATCCCCACCACCAAAGCACTGGGGGATACCTCTTTGTCAGTTTTCTGGCTGGCTTCCTAAAATGTCTGGGTCTCTCCTATAAGATGCTCCTGGGTGGTGTGTTTGTAGCTGAAAAAGCCCAGGGAGGAGCTTACCTACCATTTCCCCTTCAAGACTCCTCACTGATAATCAGTAATGTACCCCAGGGGTTAAATCTAGACTTCACTGGGTCTTTGAATTCTCTAGAGCCTGGTCCCTCTGTTAGCCTAATAAACCAGGTTGATTCCAACTAGTTAGCCCTTAATCTGCAATCTCAACTAGATGTTGAGTCATATCTTATCCTACCCCCTGGGCCACTTGGTATACTTAGTAAAGGTCTATTTCTTTTAGGCCAGCCCAATTCCCAATTGACCTCTGGATTCCAATGTGAGACACCCTACTGAGACTGTGTGCTGTCCTCCACTCTAGGTCTTGCCTCCTATGAGAGGACTTACCAGGAAAAGGAGCCCCATCCTCTCTGCCCTTGAATCCCACAAGTCTATCTCAGTTCTTACCTGAAGGCTCCCCATCCCCTCCCGGCAAACCTAGTCCAGAGACTGATCACACTTTCATATCTCATCATTTCCCTCTCCATTATCTTTCTCTCAGCTAGAAATATCATTTTCCACTCTGAAAATGCAGGAGATGCAAGAATGAAAAAGCAAAACTCTAGACATTATATCCCACCATAAATGTTTGTACATGTTATTCAGGTACATGTTATTCATGTACATGAGTAACAGGTCCAAGGTATTAAAAGTGGTGGAGAAGGAGTTGGCCTGCTACCAGTGTTATTAATGTTTTTCATCACACATATTACCAGGTACTCTGGTAGGCTCTGAAGATCCACAGAGGGATAAAAGAAAACTCTGCCCTCTAAACTCTCCTGGTCTATTAGAGAAGACATCCAAGAAAGCAAATTATTGCAATGTAATGTAGTCAGGCCAATAAAGAGATGCTGGTCAGTTATTTAAACTGGGAAGATCCAGGAGGGAGAGATCAGTTCTCTGGTGGGTATGGGTAGCAGGAGAGAAGTGATTCAGAAAATTTTTCCAGAATAGAGACTGTTATTAGTCCATTTTCTGTTGCTAATAACACAATACCACAAAACAAGTAAGTCGTGAAGAAAAGAGGTTTATTCTGAATCATAGTTCTGGATCAAGGCCAAGGGTTCATATCTAGTGATGACTTTCTTGCTGGTGGAGTCCAGGCATGGTACAGAACATTACATGGCAAGAGACAGAAGCATGCGTGTGTTTTCTGGTCTCTCTCTTTCTCCTTATAAAGCCACCAATATTCAATGATGGGCTCCACTCTGATGACCTCATCTAACCCTAGTCACTTTCTAATGTCTCAGCTTTAGACACCATAGTTTGATTAAGTTTCTACCTCCTTAATACCTCATGATAGGGAATAAACTCCAACTTGAGTTTTGAAGGAGACAAATCATAGTCAAACCATGGCAGATGCTGAAACGCCCAAAAGTATCTCTTTCTTCTGTTCCCTGCAAGCACCGGCAGCCATACTCATAAAATTTCACTGGTACCTTCCCATTAGGATTGCTGCTTAAGCAAATCCCAAAAATAAAATAAATGCTTAGTGAAATTAAAGTGACATATCATTAGGAAAGAGTAACACATTAGCCTACAAATACACTTGGAGGATTTATTTGTGATTAATTATTAACATGACCCATTTTCACTCAGTTAAAAGTAGAAGTTTTAAGGAGGGCTTGACCCTAATTGAGAATGTCCATTATTTTAGATTGGCTTCCCTGGGGTCTAAGACTGGGATTCTCTTTCCAGTTATTATGGGGAGCTCTCCAGAAGAGGAAAGAGGGAAGCCACATAAGGCAGGGGAAAGAGCTGATAAGGATGTTGTCTCAGCTGCAGAGGAGCTTCTGTCTAATCTGGGATTAGCCCCTGCCTAGGCAAGAAGAGATATGGGCAGCTCCAAGTGGTTCTCAGAGCTCCCAGGAAGATGACAGGAAGTGGTTATTAGCGGGGGCCACAGCTGCTGGCACCTACAGCCCCCTCTGCTGCCTGGGGACCACCATGGGAGCCTGAGGCACTGCACGGAAGCTCTAGGCAGGCAGTGAGTGAGAGATCTAAAAGGCATAAAAGAGAAAGAGGCCAGAAGAGGAAGGAGACCTGTCAATGGCACCAGGCACTGAGTGTGTGTACACACATGCATGTGTGTGCCTATGCATGCTTCACATACATGGTGACCCACCAACCTGGAAGACTCTAGCAGTGGGAGGGATCCCCCAACCCTAATCTGCTTTCTCTCAGCTATAGGCTTCAAGCTCCCAGCTCCTCCTCTCCAGGTCCCAAAGAGCTATCCACACACCCTCATCCTTCCTGGCCTCAACCAGCATCTCTGCTTTAAACTCCAGCAACGATGGCAGAGCCTGGGACACAATGCCCACACCCAAGTTGCAAAAACCAGCCAATTCCCACCCCCAGCTGCTGAGAAACGGATCAGTAGCACAGTTTTCAGCTGGAGAGATCACTGCCCTGCTAGGAAGTTGATCCTAACCATGGCCTTGGGAAAAATTAGCTGAAGCAAATGTAATGATCTTCAGAATCAAATGGATATACAAAAAAAATTTTTGAATATTTTTTAAAAAATGATTTTTGTTGTTGTTAGGTGCCATCAAGTTGGGTCTGACTCATAGCGACCCTCATAGGGTTTTCAGTGGCTGACTGTTTCAGGATTGCTTCAGGAGTAGATTGCCACATCCTTTTCCCATTTCTGTGGTGCTGGGGATCAAACTTGGGCTCTCAGGCAGTACAGAGCAGCACTCGTTTTATGGTTCATAAAGTATGGCTCACATAGTCTTGACACTCTTTGAGCTAGATTAAAGTTCTTCCTTCCAAAAGAAAACATTTGCCAGTTCTCAATTCAAATAAATTGCTGAATTCAAATAGATTACCAGAATTTTCTCTATTTACATCTTCTAATCATTATGTTTTCTTATACCTCTTTTGGCTGTTTGCTGGCAAAAGCTCTATGCAACAAAACATATAAAGCAAGAATCAGCTAGGTATTAATAGAAAACTTTGGGAAAGCCAATTGTGTTTGGCTCATGCTTATTGAATGCATAATTATGGTTATGATTTTGTATTTCATACAGAGAATGTTAAAATAATAACTTCTGCCAGCACAGTGGTTTAATCCCAGCAACTTGAGAGGTGGAGGCAGGAGGATAACAAGTTTGAAGCCAAAGGAAGCCTGTATAATTTAGCAAGACCTTATTCCAAGATTTTAGAAAAAGGGGGGTTGGGAGTACAGCTCAGTGGTAGAGCACTTACAAAGTGCACAGGCATGAGACCCTGCGTTCAGGTCCCAAGTACTGTAAGTAATAACAGTAATAATAATAATGATAATAATAATGATAATAACGTCCATATCCAGTCCTAATGCTCTAGACTCCATGCTCCTAGATACTTGATCTCTAGTATTCTCATGTGTAGTTTAGACATTAATGCCTCTAATTCACAAGTAAATACACAAACTGAGGCACAAAGAGCCTCAAGTTAACAAAATGTTTACGCAAGAAATAATTAAATATTTATACACAAGACAATATTAGTTGTGATGAGGTCATATAAAAGAGAGGCCAGCACTATCCTCGAAGGTCAGCTAAGGTGTTCTTGAGGAAATGGTTTTTGAAATGAAAGTCAAAGGAAGAGTAGCAATGGGGGAAGGGAGCAAAGAAAACTGCTTTTGCAAAGCCCCTGCACTAAATGGTGCTGCTGCTTTGGAAAACAGCCTGGCAGTCACTCAAAAGGTTAAACAAAATGTCACCCTAGGACTCAGCAGATCTACTGCTTAGCTGTGTACCCAGGAGAAATGAAACTGTATATCCACACAAAAACTTGTACACAAATGCTTATACAGCATCATTCATAATAGTCAGAGTGCTGTCAATCCAAATGTCCATCAACAGATGAACGAATTGTGGTATAGCATCACAATGGAATAGGTTTATCACTTCCTGAAATTTCTATCAGGAAAGTGAATTTGGGAGTCAAAATTCTCTTAAATCCAATGAAAAGAACTCTTCATCCCATGTACAAACATGGCATAGTCATTGTGACTTACATTCAAATGCCTTAATATTTTCTACTGCTATTTTAGTCATTGGGGCTGGGATTTAGCTCAGTTGGTAGAGCGCTGTGCTGCAGTCTCTGAGGTCCTGAGTTCAATTCCCAGCACCGCAAAAATGGGAGAAGGGCCTGGCAATCCACTCCCAAGGCAATCCTGAAAGAGTCAGCCATTGAAAACCTTATGAGGGTCGCTATGAGTCAGATACCGACTCAACAGCACCTAACAACAACAACATTTTAGTCATTACTTCTAGCCACATTAGCTAAACTGGGCAGTTCAAATGCAACACCTTGAATTGTCCACCCACTACCAAAAAAAAAAAAAAAAGAAAGAAAGAAAGAAAGAAAACTACCACTCATTTGATTCACATTAAGTAATGATTTGCAATGTCCTTCTCCCTTTTCCTGCTCATAGCTCTGCCAACAGCATTTCTTAATGCAAACAGTAAAAACTGAATTACAAGTATGATCCAATTTTGTTCAACATAATTAGTGGATTAGACATCAGAGAAAATCCACTTACTTTCACAGCTCATCTGACTCCCCACCTCCAACTTCCCACCTCCCTCACCACCTCACACTCAGAAATAAAGGTTCATAGAGTACAAAGTGAGAAAGAGTTTTATTTCTAAAGGACAATTATAGCTAACAAATTAGTTTTTAAATGACTCCAAGCCTGTCCTTTCTCAACTGGATTTTTTCCCTAAGAAAATAAAGCTGAAGACCTGAAGGATAGCTCCTGAGTCAATGTAAATCATTTAAGGCAGCATGTAGGGAAAAACTGAGAGGAAATTGGCAAAAACTCCCAAACTGGGAAAATGGCACTTGAATATCTGGTTTATAAGTTAGAAATCTAGAGAAAATGAAAGTAACTTGGTTGCACGTTTGTACAAAACCCTTCCTGATTGGACAATTGGACTGAAAGCTGATTGGCTCAGGCCATTCCGTGGGCGAGCTACATAAAGAGCTGCGGCCATTCCGTGGGCAAGCTACATAAAGAGCTGCGTTGCAGCAGTTCGACCTTTTTGGCACGGCCTTTTTGGAATCCCTTTTGGCGCCTTCTCGCCTGTTCCTGCCCGGACCACCAATGAGGAAGCACCTCTCCCACTGCTCTGCCCCGGACCTTTGGTGAGGAGACAATGCTCTCCCGTCGCAATCCTCAACAAGGAAAAGAACCTGCTCTCCATCTGATCACCGAGGAAGCAGCAGCTGTCTCCTCCTGACCACCGGGAGGACCAACACAGGTGTTTGCCCCTGGAAGGCAAAAGCGCCTGAGGCTTTTCCTTTCTCCTGTCTCTGCCGGGGTCCCGATGGCCGCAGGAGTCTGAGCCCCTCACCTGAGGGTCCCGAGTGAATTGTGTTTAGTATCTGTGTGCGGGGCGGCGCAGCCCGTCTGAACCTCCAGGCCGGACTGGGAGGTGCGTGCCCCACAGCAGCACATTTTATTTATTTGTTTGTTTGTTTGTTTGTTTGTTTATTGCTAGAGATTTTGGAAAGAAATCTTGGTGAGTGAAAAACACCAAGACATTTAGGTTTGTCTCCACCTGGCTCTTAGGGTTAGATGGCTTCAGGTTTGAGTCTCAGTTCTGCTAGCTGTGTAATCTTGGGCAAGTTATATAACTTTTCTATATCTATTGTCATATCTCTAAAAAGACATGTTTATGAGTGCTAAATGGGATAATACTTTTTGACTATGTAAAATTTAAATTTTTAATGAAGAGAAAAAACTAAACCTCAAAAGACAAACAACAGATTATGAAAAAAGTGTTTCCAAAACAAAGAGCCAACCTCTAAAATCTTAAAACAGAAACAACAACAAAAGAGTACAAATTGATAAGAAAAAGATAACCCAAAAGAATGGCAGGATAGCCATAAGATGATCAACTTCACTTGTGGTCTAAAGATTGTAAATGAAAGAAATCATAAATTTTTTTCATTCTGAATAACAAAACCTGAGGGCAGTTACATCCAACAGTGATAATAAAATGAGGAAGTGGTATTTTCAAACGTGGGGGAATGGGAATTTCTCTCAGTTTTTGGAACAGTTACCTGGCAACATCTATTAAAATTAAAACTCCTCTCTTTGACTATACTTTCTGACTAAATGGGATAACACTTTTAAAGTGCTGTCAAATAAAGTACAACATGGTTTGTGTTTTTATTCTGCACTGACAGCCCAAATAGAGAGAACAGCCATATCCTAGCCCAACCTCAGCCCACAAAGCACATGAAGTAGACATCAGGACAGTAACAGAGGCCTGGATCCACCTAGTGCAGCTCAGGAGGTTCATTACCATGAGGTCCATCCACTCAGCACTGCTATGCCAATGACTCTTCTGCAAAAATAGATACCTAAAATGGTTCACTCCAAAATGGCAAAGTCTTTGCTGAAGAGACAAATGGAAGCTACCTAATTCTACTGCCCACAGTATAGAGCCAGAAGCGGGGATAGTGAGGGAGGGTGAGAGCAAGGAAGAGGACTTCTCAGATTTTCCCCTGTATCTCTTCCTTCCCCCATGTCTGCATCAGTCATCTGCAGAATGAGTGAAAATTTCACTCATTCTGAGGTGAGGTGACAGGTACTCTTGTCATCAAAAGCAACCCTATATAGCTTTCTTGTTATGCATGTGTAATAAGTACGATTGCTGTTATACAAGTGCTTTTTGTGTGTTTTCCTGTCTTCAAGATATTTGAGGTAAATGAAAATAATACTCTTCTTTTACAAATGACTAAACTGAGATCCAGAAAACTTAAGTAAATGCCCACATTGTTCAGCTGATAAGTGAAAGAATTGGAATTCAAACCACAAATCTATCAACTCTAGACCACATACTCTTCACCATAAGAGCCCATGTCCTTACGCCTCCATAGACAGCAGGAAAGGTATCAAGAACAGAATGTGGAAAGTTGGAGCTACTGAGCAATGGTAGTGCCTCCATTGGTTCTTCAAGGAAGGACCAGAGCCTCCAGGCATGCAGTGTAAAAAAAAGACCCACCCAGGTAACACAAAGAGAATTCCTCATCTGTCAGGTTCTTCCTGGGGTTTCTCTCTCTCTGCGTTGTGGGTGGAAACAAGAGGTGGGTGCCCCCACGCTGCACCCGGTGGTGAGGCTGTGGCCAGAGAACACAATGTCACATACAGGAGTGAAGGACAGGTTTATTCACAAAGGCGGGGAAAGGAATGGAGGACTAGGGAGAGAGGAAAGGAGAGTTGGAGAAGGGAAGTGCTCAGCTGCTGTATCTGCCGCTAGGACCGAGCCTCCCAGTTGTTGTTGCTCTTCTGGCTCACAGGCTTCACAAGTTTTGGAGCCCTGCACTTGACTCCCAGAGTCTTGCCTCACGAAACTGTTGGTCAGTGTAGGATATCCGGCTTTGTAGAGGTTGAGGTTGAGTAGAAGTGACAGGCGGTTGAAGTATGATGAAGGCAGGTGGGAGGAAGGCTGAAGGCTAGGCTAGGCAGATAAGTAAATGGGCCTTGGGTTCCTTACTCTGAGCTCCTAAGGAACCGCAAGGACCCAGTGAGCTTATCTTGGATGGTGTTCAGAATGGCTATAGATCTCTGTGCTCCAGAGTTCATATGGCCTGATAACCAGTCAATCAGGGGAAGAGGGTTGGATCAGAAATGACCAATTAGGCACCAGAGAGGCTTTAGATGCTACCATACCTTGGGTGCCACCTTGGCCCACTCAATGGGAGGGGGTAAGAGTGAGATACTTGGATGTATAGCAAAGGTGACCTGTTGCTATCTTGCCCCATAGGATTCCAAGTGGGCTAGATAAACTCTTGGGACTGGCCATGTTTGGGGTACTCTCTATCCCCCTGGGAATCCCAACACTCATCAATGAGCTAAAGAATCCTTTCCCAAAATGCTAGGACTCGATGTCATAGCTCACTCCAACTTGCCTCTTCTGTATCAAGATACATGCAAACATCTGGCTCTTGTTTGACCTTTTCTTGTAGGATTTGATATACAGATGGCACTGAGAAAATAGATAGTGAAGTAAATTGTAAGAATGGAATTGTTTTCCATGTAATCCTTCTCAACAAATGTCCATTGACTTCACAAGGTACCATGCCCAGTGCTGCAGGGGTCTGAAAGTGTGAGACACCATTGCTGATCTTAAGAAGTTTATAATCCAGTGCAACTCCAGAAAGTTGCCACAAAGGGAATACAAATCAGGGCCTGCAGGAAGATGTGCTCCAGTGGAGGTAAGACGCTTCCTCACAGATTGGTTGGTCAGCAAAGATGACAAGACTTTTGGCCCCTCTCTGCATGCTAGGAACCAGCCCTTAAAGACATCTAAAACATCAGTAACCCAGAGTGACAGCGGAGGATGTTCCAGGCTGAAAGAACAGCAGGTTAAAAATAATAAGAAAACAGAGTCTTACAAAGGATAACTCTGGCTACTGAAAAACCAAGCCTAGAAGACATTTAGGGAGTGTTTCACCGGCATTAGCTCTAGGAAACATATCCAAACAGGCTGACAGACGTTCCCAGAACTTGCTATGATCCAGAAAAACTTACAAGTCTTCTAACATTTTTTTTTCTTTGAATGACTTCCATACTTGGAAGAGAGTTTTCCTTATAAATATTAAACTGGCTTTATAAAAACATGAGCTTTGAAGTCACGCAGACTCAGGCTCAAATCTACTCTTTGCTACCTACTGGCTGTCTAACCTCTCACATCTCAGGCTCTCCCTCCTGGGAGATGAGGTTGTCAAAGAGAATAAATAAAACTATGCGTGAAAATGCCTAACACCAAGGCTGACAAAAGGTGGGTATCACTAAATCTTAGCTCTGTAATTGCTCTGCTAATAATTAGTTTTATTTGCATTTCATCCAAAGTTTTTCCCAGAACCTAGTTTGGAGACCTATAAATATTAGAGACCTCAGCCCAAGGTGTCTTAGTCTGTTTTGTGATAAAACAGAATACCTGAGGCTGGACAATTTATAAAGAATAGAGATGTATTTCTTATAGTACTAATGGCTGAAAATTCCAAAGTAAAGATGTCTGCCTGTGGCAAGGCCCGTCTTGAACATCATCCTACAGTGGAGGGGTAGAAGGGCAAGAAAATATGTGCAAGACAGAGACAGAAGGGGGATGAATTCAATCATTAATCAGGAACCCACTCCAATGGTAACAAATCCACACCTGTACCAGGCACAATGGTGTCCACCTATAATTCCAGCCACTCGGGAGGGTGAGGCATGAGGATCACAAGATCAAGGTCTGCCTAGGATACACAGTGAGTTCAAGGCCAGTCTGGGCACCTTAGCAAGACTCTGTTTTCAAAAGGAATGGAAGTATAGCTTAGTGACAGAGTACCTGCCTGGCATGTGCAAGGCCCTGTATTCAAAACCCAGTGCCACAAAAGTTAAAAATTAAAAAAAAAAAAAGACATTTTTATGATAAAAATATTCCTCCTTCATGAGGTCTCTTAGAGATCCCATTTCTCAGCATTGTTGCACTGGGAATTAAGTTCCCAACACAGGAATGTTAGGGGACACATTCAGATCATAGCAGAAGGTAACAAGGGGGGATGGAAACTTGATCACTTTGGTCTGTATAGCACACTGCTCACCTACCCCACTCTCCAGGGAATGCAGAGAACTCCACCCAGGTGATGCTGAGAGAAGAAAAATCTTCCAGAGGAAATGGTCTATATAGTTAGCTGATTTGTTTGAAGAAAACCACATTTTTCTCCTTTAATAACAGAGCAAAAATTTAGAAAAAACTTTGTCCAAACACAACCAGTATTACAATTAGAAAGGTTACCATTCAAACAAATAAACAAAAGATGACTCAACAGACTCTTTTAAGTTGATTTGAAATCATGTAGATATAGGTTGCAAACTTTTTCAATAAAAGACCAGCTAGTAAATGTTTTGCTTTGTGGGCCACACAGTTGCTGTCACAGATATTCAGGTATGCCACTGGAGTGGGAAAATAGTCATGGACAAGGTGGAAACAAGTGAGCTTGCCTGTGCTTCAGTAAAATTTTTTTTTCATATTTTTATTGGAAATTTTTAATGTATGCCTTAATATGATTCATTCTGACATGCTTTTCATTGTAACATTTCCCTATACACATTTTGTTGTACATTATACATATAAGTTCCCCCTTAACCTCTTGTACACTTCTTCCCCCCACCCCATCCCCCAATCAAAGACTTCTCTTCCATTTGTTTGTCTTTTTATGGTAATATTTTTCTATATATCGTTGGGTTCCAGTTCTGTTTAAGATAAAAACTTTTTCTGTAGTGAACTTTCTTTTTACACTGCCAGAACTAATACATGAATTTTCTAGACCATCTATAATAATACCACTCTTAGCTTTTTTTAAATTCTGTTCCAACCTCTACATAGGACTTTTTTCCTTCTTATAATTTTGATTCAGCTCCCACGTATGAGAACATGTGGTATTTCTCTTTCTGAGCTTGTGTTCATTCACTTAAAATAATATTTTCCAATTCCATCCATTTTGCTGCAAATGGCATTATTTCATTTTTTTTCATTGCTGAGTAGTATTTCATTGTGTATATGTACCATAGTATTTTTATCCATTCTTCTGTTGATGGACACTTTGGTTGATTCCATATCCTTGCTATTGTGAAAAGTGCTGCATTGAACATGGAGATGCAGGTGTCTCAGTGGTATGATGACACATCTCCCTTTGGATAAATTCCCAATAGTATTATAGCTGGGTCATAGGGTAGATCTATTTTTAGTTTTTTAAGATACTGTTTTAAGATACTGATTTCCACAGTGGTTGGACCAATTTACAGCTCCACCAGCAAAGTAAGCGTGCCCCCTTTTCTTCGCAACCTTGCAAGCATTTGCTGTTATTTGTTTAATTGATCTTGGCCATTGTTACTGGTGTAAGGTGAAATCTCAGAGTTGTTTTAATTTGCATTTCCTTAATGGCTAGGGGTATTGAGCATTTTTTCATGTGTTTCATGGCTTTATGGACCTCTTCATTTGAAAACTGTCTATTTAGTTCCTTTGCCCATTTGTGTATAGGGTTATTTGTTTTCTTGGGAATTTTTTTCTTAAGTTCTTTATAAATTCTGGTAATTAGACCTTTGTCTGATGTATAGGATATGAAAATTTTTTTCCCATTCAGTGGGGGTTTCCTTGACTCTTAATTGTTTATTTTCTGTACAAAAGATTTTTAATTTCATGTAATCCCATTTATCTATTCTTGTTGCAATTTCTTGAGCAATTGGAGTCCTAATAAGGAAATACTTTCCTAAGCCTATGTGATGGAGTGTATTACCTATTCTGTCTTCTATTAGTTTTAAAGTTTCTGGTTTTATGTTGAGGTCTTTTATTCACTTTGAGTTAACTCCCATGCATATTGAGACGTGGGTCAGTTTTCATTTTTCTGCATGTGGATGTCCATGTTTCCCAGCACCATTTATTGAAAAGACTATCCTTTTTCCAGTTTACTTGCTTTGCTCCTTTGTCGAAAATAAGGTGGCTATAGGTGTGTTGAGGTATTTCTGGGCCTTTTTTTTTTATTAGAAATTTTTAATGTACATCATAATGTGATTCATTTTGACATGCTTTTTGTTGTGACAATTTTCATATATGCAATTTGATACACATTATTCATATAGGTTACCCCTTACCCTCCTCTATGTTTCCCTCCTCCCCCCTTCCTATCTAAGTTTCCCATCCAAGTCTTCTCTATCTTTTACTATATAGTATTTTTCTATATGTCCTTGGGTTCCATTTCTGTTTAAGATAGAAACTTTTCCTGTAGTGGTCTTTGTTTCTATCTTGTTAGAACAATTACATGCGATTTTTAGT
>VMDO01031072.1:0-20499 GCA_007922755.1 Pedetes capensis
AAGAACAGTAATACTAAGCAGAAAGCTACCAATTTTAACTAATTTATATATTTTATAGAAAATTTTGAAAGATTTATCTAATTATATGCTTTTATTTCTAATCAATATACTTATAGTCAACAAGAATAAAAAATACAATACAGTAGCATTTGAAATATGGAGTGTGTTCAGATATAGAGTTATGTTCAAGAACCAAAAAAATAAGAAAGATTTTTTTATACCTTGTGTCCTAAGAGTCTAGCACACTGATTGGGGGATAGAATGACTCTCTTCATCAATATGCTACTGATTAATATTTCCATAGAGAAATCTCATCTTCAAGAGTAGTGATTTGGATAACACCAACTGGTCTAAGTAATTTCCAGTATCTCTTTGATAAAGTAGATTGGAAATTTTTTTTTACTTTCATACCATAGTAGACTAATACACCTCTGTCAATTCAATAACTAGATTCTTTCCATATTATAGCTGTAGCATTGTCTAGTGTTGGTGGTTTTCTATACTGTTGACCTGAGGGGAAAAATGTATGGAAACAGGATGATTACATGCTAAACGGCTTGGCCCTGAAGAGACAAGCGTCTCTGTCATTCATGTTCTTTGGTGAGTCCTAGGCATCTGATATTCATTGTGCTCACTGGCTGGCCAACTGCTTAAGGATATCTACTACATAAAAATGAATGCGTATTTGGTGGACACTCAGACCTAGCACAATAAAAATCACAAAATTTTGTCTAATACAGTCACTTTCAAGGCTGGCAGTGGATCAGCATCACCAAAACCTGTCAAATTTCTTTAAACACACTGATTCTCTGTTCTCTTAACCAAAAAACCATGATTTAACAAGTATGATAACATCCAGAATTATCCTGCCCAGAGCTACTGAATTTGAATTCATCATCTACCTCCAGCCAAAAACATAAACAAGCCCACACAGTAAAGATCATTTTATTTTGTAAATTGATGTTTACATTAAAATTCTGAGTTGGGAGGAGTTCCATGAATTTAAATTTTTAAAGGATTTCTAGAAAACTGTAATGGCTAGCCTAGACTTTTTAAACTATTATTAAGTGCTAATAAAAGTTTGAAAGGCTTCATGCAAACTAGCTTGTTTGATTTACTTTATTTTCTTATGTAATCTTCAAGAACTCCAATAAGGTAGGTATCATTACTGTCTTACAGAGGAAAACAGAGGTCAAATGCACTAAAGTTCCTCAAGTTTATACTAGAAAGTATAAGACTTGGTTCATACCAAAAGAGATGGATGCTAGAATCTTAATCTTCCTCACTATACTGCACATGTCTTTAGTCATACCACTCTGGCATCCTATCTCATCAGATCTTAGAAGCTCAGCAAGGTTGGTTTAGTACTTGGATAGGACACCACCTGGGAATACTGGGTGCCTGCAGCTTTGGGAGAAGTACCTGGCAGCCCATTCCTGAAACAATCAGTAATCAAAAACCCTATGAATAGTGGAGAAACACTGACAATAGTGCCAGGCATGGCACAGTTTTGGGTAGTGTTTTTTTTAGTTGTACATAGGGTTGCTATAAGTCGGACCTATTGGGAAACACCTAACAACATACTGCATCTACCTCTTTGGAGTTCTGTAAGTCATAATTCAACTCTTCCTGGCCTGAAACAAACTCAGAAAATTGCTTGCTAATTTGTCTTTCTCCAGTGTTCAAGAAAGGAAGCTCCTTCCACACCGTTGAACCAAATCTGAAAACCTACAAATGATCCTCACATGTCCCTTTCCCTTATCACCAACCTTTGCTGACATTAGTGAGTGACCCTCATCACTCTTACCTATCCAGTTCCTCAGAAACTTAGTTCTCCCATTCTGCTATTATCTTTTCCACAGGATTTTTAAAATGGTCTTACATCATGTCTCTTATGCTTTCCTTCCAAGCCATTGTTTTAAACATAAAAGATGAAGTGCCAGATACTTAATATTTCTAAAAAATCCTCCACTTGTGCTTTCCTGACTGCTGAGTGAGACTCAGACCACTTCCTCCCAACCCTCTTCTCCAGGCATGCTGACTTTCCTTTAATTCCTTCAATTCCCTATGTTCCTTTGGCTTTACAGTTTTACCTTGGCTTCTCTGACTACAGTGTTCCTCTCAGAAGAACACAAACTACGTATTAACTCCAGGCTTCTCTGGTCTCACCTGTGAAGTGGAAGTAAAAGAACATTACATGGCAATTGCTAAACCTATGGAATAAAATTTTACATCAATACATTTTAGTTTCCTGGCACATACTCAAATCTTTGTAGGTACCTTCTAATAGTCATCATTAATTGACATATTCCTTTCCACCATTCATAACTTATAATTTCCACCATTTCACTAATTGTAATTTCATTGGAATCTCAAGGTTAGATGTGGCCTTTAAAGAATTTGTTTATCTCATTTTAGAAATTCATTAAAATAAATCATTACATATCTTGCTGGGAAACATTCTCCCTGCAGTTTTTAATTACTATCTAGTTAACAATATCCTTTAGAATGTCTCAGTTTTTCAAATGTAGGTGTTGGATGACTATAATTTTCAAAATTATACTTTGTTCTACAGCCCATATAATGAGTTAGTAAAAACAATTAGTGGAATTTACACATTTACATAGACTGTGACAGGAAAAAAAAAAGATTCCAAATAAATGAGCAGGCAAAGGCCCACTAATTAGCATCTAATTTGTAATAGAAGAATTTGGTGCCCATCACCTCAAAAATTAATTAAAATTTTATATTGACATATAAAGCAAAAGCATAGGCAAGTTCTTGTTGAGATATGATGGGTATTATGATAATAAAAATTCTCAAAAGGGTGATTTATTGAAGGAACAAACATATAAAGTTGTCATTAGTATAATCTATCCAGAAAGATGGATGTTATAGTGTTATATATGTGTTTAAAATAATGAAAATGCTGTGGCTTATGTCCCCTGGGTTTCTGTGAGCTTGTCATGCTGGGGGCCTGCATTTTGCTGTGATGCTGAAGCTATGCCACCAATATTTTAGGTACCATCAAGGCCACCCATGGTGGACAGGATTCAACTGAGCTTTCAGACTAAGAAAGACCAGGGAGAAGTACCTAGCAGCTCACTCCTGAAACAATTAGCCTTTGCAAGTCCTATGAATAATAGAGAATCACTGTCCAAACAAGTGCTGGAAAATGACCCCTCAGGCTAGAAGCCTTTCAAGAAATGACTAGGGAAGAGTTGCTTCCTAAAAGTAGAGTTGACCTTAATGATGGGAATGGAGTAAAACCCGTGGTGTGGCACCACTCAAAATGAAAAGAAACACAGCAACTGCAATGTTGGGTTTAAATAAAAAAATACCATGGGCATGACACAGTATTGGGTAGTGTTTCATTCTGTTGTACATAGGGTCTCCATGAGTCAGATTCAACTCAATGGCCCCCAACAACAACATGGTTTGGGTATGTCTGAGTGTGTCCCCAGAGGGCTTATGGTCTGGAAGATTGGGTATTCCTCAATGTGGCAATGTTGCGAAGTGGTATAATCATTTAGAGGTGGAGTTGGTGCAAGTTGATTGGTTTGTGGGTCATTCCCCTTAGAAGTATTCATGTAGCTCTTACAACTCCCCACTAAGTCCCTCTGAGAGCACATTACTATAAAAAAGAGCAATACCTATCCCCTGAATCCTTGGTTTTGCTGCCTTTCAGGCAAATATTTTCTATATTTTCTCCTAGTGATGTGACACCAATCATTATGAGATCCTCACCAGAGGCTGAACCCATGGGACTACCTGACCTTGGAACTTCAACTCCCAGATTTTAAGCTAAATAAATCTCATTTCATCATCAAGTACTCAGCCTCAGGTAGTTTGATATAACAAAAGAAAACAGACTAGTACAAAAAGGCATTAACTTTCTAGAGGAAATGTCAACCGAAATGAAATCCCAACAAAACAAAATGTAATTGTTTTATTTATATTAAGTCCAGGATTATTAAAATTTTTATTAACATATCAGTCATCATGTTTAAAGAAATCAAACATATGGATATTTTAAATACTTACTGAGATGTCATTGGAATGCAATGAATAAATTGGGACAAGATATCCTTAGGAAGTTAGATAATAACTAAACTCCTCATTCTGCAGTATACAGACTTTCCTTGAAGTAGGTTGGTGTGGGGGCTTATTTTTCTCAGTTGTGCTTGTAAAGAACACTTTTGGCCAAGAAAAATTATAGTTTATCAAGACATAAATCATACACAGATGAAGTGACAAGGGAAAGAGTTTTGTGCAGCAAGTGTCAGCCATAGCCAACATCTACGCAGGGCCATGGGCCATGACTGGGCTTGGCTCAGAAAGCCTGGGTCCATCTCAGCCCTGCCTCTTGCCGGTCATAAAAAATTGGAAAGAATACTCAACCCTGGTAAACTTTAGTTTCCTCAGTCATACATTAGAGATGACAGTACTCAACTTACATGATGGTTGTGAGTATTATATAGTACAGTTATATGAGGTAGCAGCAATCTGAATCCAGAATCTCCACATTTATCAGGGTTAAGCTACGTGCCCCCTCCTATTCCTACATGATTTTCATGAAAAAAATACGGTTTTGGTACACAGTGAGTGCTCATCTTCCTATAGTTACAAAATAAATATCAATGTGCATGTTGTAATATTTGAATAACATTAGTGAAGATGCCAAATGCTGAACTGTAGCCAAACAAGGCTCACCTCACATGCAGACTAAAGCCAGGCAAGAGTAAGCACTGGGGAGAAGGCAGGGAGTCATGTGGGGTACCACACCTGAGCTGTGATCTTCTGTCCTCTGCTGCACTTGTTGCTGGCACCATTTTGAAGCTTGTATCTTTTGGGGGGGGGTGTCATCACTTCTCAGCCCTGTCACTTGCTCTGTGTTCTGTTGCCTGTGATACAAGTTGTTCTTCCTCAAATATATGAACTCTCCAAGATCTTGTAACTCTCAGAAAGAGAACTTTAGAAGTTTACTTTCCCACATAAATATGAAGAGTCATGTTCTTAAAGCTTTTTGGTTAAAAAATAAAATCCATTTTTAAATGTACCAAAGAGATCACTGCTCCAAAATTGTCTCCTTCCAAATGTTCATATTTCCATATATTGTTTATTATAAAATATACAGGAATTTTTCAGGGAAGAGAAATTGAAAGACCTGACTACTCTCTTATATTCTCTTTTTTCATTTATTTAATAATCTTTTCTTAGGAACTACTCTGTGCTGGGCCTTGAACATCTATTAATGATTGTGATAAATCTCCTCACTGCCATAGGAAGGCCATCTGAAGAGTAGTTGGACACAGGCTTGGGTCTGTTGGAGATCCTTAAATGTTAGGTGATGGGTCTGAAGCCTGGGCAGGGGCAGAACAGAGAGACAAGAGTGTTCAATTTCATCCAAGTAAGACAATATCAGAGATGATTTTTATATAAGAACAATGGTTTCTCTGAACTTTGCAAGGCATGTCTTTTCTAGGGCAGCAGAAAAGGAGCAGGCTGAGGACACTGTTTGGGAAGAAAGTCAGAAAATGGCCTGGGAATTTCTTATTATGTCTAACCTTTCTTTTCTCCATGACAATGAGAAAATCCAACACAGCAGCCAAGAATTGTTGTATTTCTCATGTTGGATATGAAGGCTCTACTACCTACTATCTGGTGAGTTTGCATAAATTAATCTTCTAAGCTTCAATTTCCACATTTGTATTTAAAATTTGCACAGCCTTTCCTTTTTGTCCTGTCTTTTCCTTTCCCTTTCCTTTGGAGGTTAGCAGCATGTGAACTAAGCTGATGGAGGAGATTGTAGAAGCTATTGTACCAAGGCAGAGTCCTGAGAAAGCAGAAGTAACAGATAGGCTAATGAGTAGGGTCTTCAAAATGAGCAGACAGAAGCATTATGTCTAGAACCCAAGGAAAATTGGAGAAGTGGAATTAGAATCATCACTGGGAATTCTTTAGATAGAAGAGAGACAAGTATGGTGGAAGAGGGAGAGGAAGAGAGAGAGAGAGAGAGAGAGAGAGAGAGAGAGAGAGAAGAGGGAGAATGGAGGGGTAGAAATTGGAAATTGTGAGCAAATGTAGGCAAATGAACAATTGGGAATTCTGGAACAAGGGAATATGTGACTTTTTGTACTCTTCTTTCAACTCTTCTTTATAGGTTCGGATTCATTTCAGAATAGCATTTGTAGAATCTAGATGCACAGTATTCTTTTAACTTTCCCATAATTATAAAATTATTTAATATAATTTTTAAAAATTCCATTTTGCATCTTTAGTACCTTCCCTCCTGTCCCAATATTTTCTACAGCACTTCACATTGTCTAATATAGTAGATATTATTTAATTTTTTTATTAGTTTTTTTTTTTCCATTTGAATGTAATTTTGTGAAGCTAGGAGATTTCTTGTTCTTATTTGGTGACAGCAGCACTATACCCATAGCAATGTGAATAAAACTTTTCAATATCACACATTTAAATTTTTATTTAATGAATAAATGATTGAATTAACAAATGGATAAGTGAGTCTAAGATAAGGTGGTAATAAGAGGTTCTGAATAATAGATTTACATTCTTTACACATTTGATGCCTTTAGCATGGCATCTTAAGTGCTCAGTAAATACTAGTTATTTTTCCCATGTCATCATTTATACCTACAGTTTCTGTGTGCAGTTATAGGAGATAAGAATGCTGAGACCAGATACATCAAGAGGGGATTCTGCATCATAACAAGAATCTTGCACTTTAGTCCAGAACTGAAGGGGAATGGTTAGTAAGAGTTGTTTGAATTTACCTATTATCAGCTGAATCATGCCCTTTAAAATCACGTGCTGAATTCCTAGCCCTTATACCTCTGAATGTGACCTTATTTGGAGATAGAATCTTTATAGAAGTGATCAAATAAAAATGAGATCATTAGGGTGGACCCTAAAGCAAGGTGGTTGGCATCCTTATCAAAGGAGGATATTTTAGACCAGGCACAGAAACATAAATACCTATGGTCTCACTCATATGTGGAAGCTAAAAGAGTCAATAGAGGTAAAGATTGAAATAGTGGTTCCTACAAGTTAGTTGTTGGGGGCTGGGATTTAGCTCAGTTGGTAGAACGCTGTGCTGCAGTCTCTGAGGGCCCAAGTTCGATTCCCAGCACCGCAAAAATGGGAGAAGGACCTGGCAATCCACTCCCAAGGCAATCCTGAAACAGTCAGCCATTGAAAACCCTATGACAGTTGCTGTGAATTGGATACCAACTGGAAGGCACCTAACAACAACAACAAGTTAAGATCCCCACCTACCTGTTAGCTGCTCATGCTAGGGGGCTTTCATATTGTTGTGATGTTGAAAGCTATGCCACTGGCATTTCAGATACCATCAGGGCCTCCCATGACAGAGAGATTTCAGCTTGGTATTCAGACTAAGAAAGACTAGGGAGAAGTACCCAGCAGCCCACTCCCAAAACCAATCAGCCATTGAAATCATGAACACCAAAGAAGCACTGTCAAATATAGTGCCAGAAAATGAGACCTCAGGCTGGAAAGCACTCAAGAAATGGCTGGGAAAGAGTTGCTTCCTCAATGTAGAGTCAAGCTTAATAATGGGAATGGAGTAAAGCCCCTGGGAACACCTTTTGCTGATGCGGCAGGATTCAGAATGAGAAGAAACATAGTAGCTGCAACAATGGCTCAAATAAAAAAGATCATGTACATGGCACAGAGTTGTGTAGTGTTTCAGATTCAACTTGATGGCACCTAATAAGAACAAGTTAAGAAGGATAAGAGGAGAGAGGATAGAAGGAAGATTGGATAACAAATACCAAAATACACTTCAATCAGAGAAATATTTTCTAGTATCTTACAGCACAGTAGGGTGATTATAGCTTATAGCAAACTATTATATATTTTATAAAGTAATAAAAGAGAAGAATTCAAAGATTCTTAACCCTAAGACATGATAAATATTTAAGGAGATGGAAATGCTAATTACCCTGACTTCATTATTACACATTATCAAATTATCACATTGTGCCCTATCAATATGTGTGATTATTTTGTATAATTAAAAAGGGGAGGCATTTAAATAAAGACTTATACACAGGAATAATGCATGATGAAGACAACTGTCCATAGACCAAGGAAAAGGCATGGAACAGTTTCTTCCTTCATAGCCTTCAGAAGAAGCCCACCCTGCCAACACCTTAATTTCAAACTCTTGCCTCTAGAATTGTCAGATAATATATTTCTGTTGTTTAAGCTTCCTAGGTGGGCTGGTATTCAGCTCAGTTGGTAGAGAGCTGCTGCATACTCTCTGAGGACCAGCATCTGATCACTAGCACTGCAAAAATAAGAGAAGGACATGGCAATCAACTTCCTGAAGCGATCCCAAAACAATCAGCCATTGAAAACCCTATGACTATTGGTATGAGTCAGACTTGAGTCAATAGCTCCTAACAACAAGCTGCTTAGGTAATGATATTTTGTTACAATAACATCAAATGTGATATAATCCCTCCAGTAATCATTTAGGGATAAATGAGAGGAGTGAATGACCAAAGCCCAATAAGTCACTTAACCATTATGAACCTTAGTTACCTGATGTATAAAATGGAGATAATACCTGCTCATCAAAACTCATGATCCTACATGATTGAAAAGTATTGACATGTATAGGAAAGAGTGATTACAAATATAAAGAGAATGTGAAGATTGATATAAGTCATGATAAGGTAAATACATAAGATTTTTTAATATTTAGTAGAGTGTCTTAGAATAGTTAACACAAGTAAGCTGCCTGATCCAAAGGAAAATATTATCAGTAGCAAATCACACATCTTTTCCCTAAGTATCATTTTCAGTTGCTGTTGCTATCAATGAAATGTGATGTGGGCAAAGAGTGATATTTCTAGGGTCCAAATGTCATTTGTCTTCTACAGAACCAGTGAAATGTAAAAAAAAAAAAAAAATCTATCCTGAAAATAGCTAGCAGTAAAAGTGGGGAACAATCAGTTAATATGTAGAATGGTAGGTATACATGATAGAAAATTGATGGGTGGAAGAAACTGCCCCAAGGAGACAGGATCCTCAAGAACACCCTACCAGACCTTGACTGCCAGAGACCAAGGGAAATTTGTTGTTTTGTAGAAATGAATGAACACAAAACTTACAGCCTGAGGTAGTCCAAATAGATGAGTACTTCAATCTCCATTCTTTAATTAAAGTAGTGGAAAACTGCCCCTTCTGGTAATGTATTAGCACCTTACAATTAAGTCTTTAATGGAGGTTCAATAGCTAAGTACTCCATCTTTTAAGGAAAATAAAATGTTGACAATGCACTTTAGGTTAATTGTTGTTAGCCTTTCACCTAAATTATGACCTTCCAAAGCTTAGTTCTTAAAATTTTTTAAAACAGAAATACTTTCCATACGTCAATCTGGGACAGGATCACATGAATCCATTCCATCAAGGGAAGATTTAGGCCACGAAAAGGTCATAGGTGAAAGGAAGCTGGCAGATACTGTGGTTTCTATGAAAAAATTGCCAGTCTAGAGAAAGCTAAGAAAAGGCATGAGTATATGATGGCAGATTAAATGTATCCTCTGTGTGACTAGGCAAAACAAAAGACTCAGGATAGGAAAGAATAAACTCAATTTCAAAGAGAGAAAGACTGGAAAAGTGTAGAAATTACAAAGGAAGTGATAGGAAAATCTCAGAGTGCAGAGAATGGAGAAATAGCCCAACCAGCTGCTGCTTCCTGCAGGGATTGAGAAACCACAGACCTTACCCAAAAGGTATGCTGGTGGGCAATGAGGAGTCTGCTGCCAGTCCCATAGGACAAATCTACAGTCCTTGAAGCCCTCAGACCCACTCCAGGTATTGGATGAGATAGTGACTCTTCCTGATTGGTGGTGGTGGGGGGTGTTGGGGAGTTGGTCAGCATTGGAGAAGAGATCCATTTTGCTATTGCTCCACCTCTCAGAGGGCCATGAACAGGAGCCCTCTTAAGAGGGAACCTATTGTGTGAGACTGAGTGACTTCTGGGCCTAAAAACAAAGAATAATCACTGGTCAGGGAGTCTGGTAATAACCTGCCACAACCCCAAGATGGAACAAAGATGTGGCAAGCAGTTATAGAGGAACAGGGGAAGATAGGACTCGAAGACACTGAGAGGTTTCAGGCAGCAAGAGACTTGGGCAAGGTGGATGGTAGCAACACATCCTGGGGAGAGGAAACAACCCCATTTTATGAAGGGTCGTTCAGAGACTGGTAATGGGGAGCTAAAGATCGACAAGAGACTACAAGTTCAACTGGCCACAACCTCCATCTAACATACTAATCTACAATACTAGAGGACACAGAAAGAAGCGGCTCTAATTTTTGCTATTTTTTTTTCTTTTGTTTGCTGGGGAGTGAACAGAGGGATTTGACTGGGCAGGTGTGCTACCAATGAGCTGTAGCCCCAGTCTTTATCTTATTTTTATTTTGAGACGATCTTACAGAGTAGATCAGACTGCCCCAGGCCTGGACCCCATGATCCTCCTTCCTTAGCCTCCCACGTGCCTTGGATTACAAGCATACACCACCGTACCAGGCACACACATACTCTCCCTCTGTCTTCTTTTATTTTCTGTTCTTTCTTTTCTTTTCCTTTCCTCTTCTTTTTTTATGTTTTTAATTTTATTTTCCTCATTTCTCTTTTTTTCAATGTAGTTGTTATCTTGATTTTTTATTTTTATTTTTTATCTTTTACCATGTATTTATCTCTCTATTTCCTATAATTTTATTACCATTTTTACTTTATTTTATTTTATTAAAAATAAAAATCTCTTAGGTGCTTTACTTTTTATACCTCTCCTATTTTATCTCATTTTGTTTAAACATTTTTGTCTTCATTGGGTAACCAGTTTTTATTTACCTGTTGCTCTTTTTTCTCTCTCCCTAACATTCCTTTCCTTTTTTCTTCTCTTTCCTTTTTCTTACTTAACCCCTTCTGATTCTTTCTCTTCATTCTCTGCCTCACTTTTTATTCCAGAAAATTAATGTTTTCACTTTTACCCTAAATAATTTGTAACTTCATAGTTTAATCTCTGTTATTATCACAATTTTGTGTCTTATGGGTACACTGGTTGGCTTTAATTGATTTTATCTGTATTTCTATATATGGCTTGGTTGGGTATTATACCCGTTACAGGGATTTGTCTTCTCTTTTCAGAATGGTACTAGGACTAAGTTCTCAAAAGAAATCTGCTCATGAAGAAGATTTCTAATAAAAACTGAAGAGCTTTCCATCTGAATAGATATACTAATCATAAAACTGAACCACAAGAAACAGGAAAAGCAAAGCAACCTTCCTCTCCAAATGATCATAGTTCCTTAAATACTGAATCTAAAGATACAGATATGGTCGAAATGTCAGAACTCAAAAGAATTTGAAAGTCTACCTGTAAAAATGATCAGTGCCTTCAAAGTGGATACAAACAAGCAAATGGGTGAAGTAAGGAAATCAATTCAGGATGTAGATTAAAAGTCATGTAGATGACAATGTCAGCAGAATGGATGAGAAAGTAATTGGGAAAATTGAGATTTTAGAAAAACAAAACAGAAATTTTGGAAATAAAGAACTGAATAAACCAAATAAAAAACACACTGGAAAGTATCACCAGTAGACCAGATCAAGCAGAAGAATGAACATTAGAGATGGAAGCCAAAGTTGAGGAAATACTACCTTCAGATATCACTGAAGAAAAAATGAATGAAGGAATATGTCTAAAACTTTCAAGAATGCTGGGATATGATCAAGAGACCAAATCTAAAAAGACAGGGGGTAGAAGAAGGTACTGAGATAAAAATTAAGAAAGACATAGAAAGCCTATTCAATGAAATTATAGAAAAAAAATTCCAAATCTGAGCAATGAAGTGGATATCAACCAGGAGAGGTATTTAGAAACCCAAATAGGCATGATAAGAAAAGAACCACCAATAACACATTATAGCTAAAATGCCAAGGCTACAGAACAAAGAAGCAATATTAAAAGCTACAAGAGAAAAACATTAACTTAATTGCCAAGACAAACTCATTTAGATAACTTCATGCTTCTCAGCAAATCCTTAAAATCCATGCAAGCATGGAATATTATATTATGGCCCTGAAAGTGAATAATTGTCAGTCAAGTTTATTATATCCAGTAAAATTGTCATTGAAAATAAAATGAGAAATAAATACCTTCCAAGACAAACACATAGTAAATGATTCATGACTGCCCAGGCTACATTGCAGAAGATACTTAAAGGAGTCATAAACATTCAGGAAAAAGAAAGACAGTTTCAACCATGAAATTTCAGGAAAGAATAAGTTTAATGGGAGGAACAGGTACACTATTAAGAGCTATGGAATGAATTGGGCATGTCTAACTTAAAAACCCCACAAACATTAAATATGAATTAAGGAAAAGGAAAGATAATAATATGCAAACCAACAAGGAAAATACCCAACACAGTTACTAGAGTTTGAAAATCTCTATCAATAATAACTCTAAATATAAAATAGATTTATCTCTACTCTCTAATTGAAAGAAATAAACTAGCTGATTGGACTAAAACACAAGATGCAACAATTGATTGGCTGCAAGAAACACATTCCACTGTCAAGAACTCTCACAGACTGAAAATGAAAGCATAGAAATCAGTATACCAAGCAAGCAGAAGCCAAAAAGGAGAAGTAACAATCTTTTCATCAAAGTAGATTTCAAGTTAAAATTACACAGAAGAGATAAAGAAGGTTGCTACAAATTAATAAAGGGGACAACTGATCAAGAATATATAACGATTATAAATACATATGCAATGAACATCTTTGAACACAATTTCATTTTTAAAAAGCACCAATAGGTTTAAAGGGACAGATGGCTGCACATACAAAAATAGTGGGTGACTTCATTGCCATACTCTTATCAATAGATAGAACATCTGGACAAAAAAATTCAACAAAGAATCTTTAGAGTTAAACAATACAGTAGATCAAATTTACTTAATACATATCTACAAAATACTTCATGGAAAAGCTACAGAATATACATTCTTCTCAGCAGCCCATGAAACCTAATCTAAAATAGATCAAATTTTATGCCATAAATGAAGTCTTACACATAGGAAAATCAAAATAATTTCCTTTATATTATTGCATCATGTGAAATAAAACTAGAAATCAGCAAGCAAAGAAACTACAGAAAATATACAACTATATAGATATTGAACAATACACTCTTAAATGATCATTGGGTCACTGAGGAAATCAGAGAAGAAATTGAAATAATTCCTAGAATCAATTGAAAATTAAAACACAACTTATAGCAAAGACAGTTCTAAGAGGGAAGTTTATAGCTATGAATGCCTACATTAAAAAATCACAGGGAACTCAAACAAATAACTTAATGATGTACTTCAAGGTCTCAGAAAAGCAAAAACAAACAAAGCCAATAATCATCAGATGGAAAGAATTAATAAAGATCAGGGCAGAAGTTGTTGAAATGGAGACTGAAAGAACAATACAAATAACTGAGGCAACAAAGAGTTAATTTTTTGAAAAGATAAAAATGATCAAGAAAATCTTAGCTACACTAATCAAACATGAGAATGAAGATTCAACTTAATAATATTAGATATGATATGGGGGACATTAAAACACATACTAATAAAATCTAAAGAATAATTAGGGAATGCTTTGAAAACTTATATTCCAAAAAACCTGGAAAACTTGGATAAAATAAATTCTTAGACACATACATCCTACTGAAATTAAGTTAAGAGAATATATACAACTTAAAGAGGTCTATAATGGGCAGTAAGATTGAAGCAGGAATAAAGAATCTTTTGACAAAGAAAAGCCCAAGACCAGATTGATTTACTGCTGAATTCTACAAGACTTTTAAAGAAGGATTAGCAACAGTGCTCTTCAAACTATTGCATAAAGTATAAATGGAAGGAACATTATCAAACTCGTTTTCTGAAATCAGTATTACCTGTATACCAAAACCAGATAAGAACACAATAAAAAAGGAAAACTTTTCAATTTCCCTGATGAAATAAAACATTTGCAATTTGACTTCAGCAACACATTAAAAAGGTCATACCTTGTGATTGAGTTTATTACACTCCAAGAATGCAAGGTGGTTCAACATAGGCAAGTCAATAAACGTTGTTGTTGTTGTTGTTGTTGTTAGGTGCCGTCAAGTCGGTATCCGACTCATAGCAACCCTCTGTACAACAGGGGAAACACTATTGTCAGTGCTTCTCTGCTGTTCATAGGGTTTTTCAATGGCAGATTGATTTTTGGGAGGGGGTTGCCAGGTCCTTCTCCCAAGCCTGCAGCTTCTGGTGTTCCCAGGTGGTCTCCCATCCAGGTACTAACCAGACCCAACCCTGCTTAGCATCCAAGATCTGATGGGATCAGATGCCACAGGGTTATGGCTGCAGGCTTTTAATAAATGTAATACAAAACATAAATAGATTCAGAGATAAATCACATAATAATATCAGTAGATGCAGAAAAGACCATTGACAAAGTTCAACATCTCTTTATGATAAAAATCCCTGAACACCTAGGAATACAAGGAATATATTTTGGGGCATTGTTGGCATATATCTCTATACCCAGTGACTCAGAAAGCTATAGTAAGTTTGAAGCAAAAGGAAGTCTACATGATTTAATGAGATTCTGTCTAAAAATAATAATCAAAATAAAATAAAATAAGTGCTGGGGGTGCAACCCAGTGGTAGAGCACATGAAAAGGAGGTTCAAATCCCTGAGCTCAATCCCCCATTATTGTAAAAAATAAATAAGTAAATAAATAAATAAGTAAATAAATAAATAAATAAATAAAAGACCACATATGAAAACCCACAGACAACATCATACTAAATGAAGAAAAATTAAAAGAAGTTCCTGTAAAATCAGGAATGAGGCAAGAGTGCCCACTTTCTCCACTGTTATTCAATATAGTAATAAAACCTCAGACACAGCAATAAGTAAAGAGATTTATTGAATTAAATAGGACCCAAATAGGAAAGGAAGAGGTAAAATTATTCGTATCTGCAGATGATATGATTTTATATTTATGATACCCTAAAGACTCCACCAGAAAACTCCTAGAGCTTATAAACACATTCAGCAAAGTAGCAGGATACAAAATCAGCATAAAATAATCAGTAGCTTTTCTGTATACCAATAATGACCAGGCAGAGAAGTAAATCAGGAAAACAATCCCATTCACAATGGCTTTCAAAAGAGTAAAATGCCTAGGAATAAAGAAAATGTGGTATATACACACTATGCAGATTTATTCAACCATAAAGAAGGATGAAATTATGATATTTGCTGGAAAATGATGTAACTAGAGATCATTATTTTAAGTCAGATAAGATGTTGTTATTAGGTGCACTCGAGTAAGTGTCTGATTCATAGCCACCCTAAGTACAACAGGCGAAGCACTATTGTCAGTGCTTCTCTGCTATTTATAGAGCTCTCAATCACTGATTGATTTTTGGGAGTGAGTTGCCAGGTCCTTCTCCCAAGCCTACAGCACCTGGTGTTCCCAGGTGGCCTCCCATCCAAGCCCAACCTTGCTTAGCTTCTGATATCTGGTGGGATCTCATGCCACAGTGGTACGGCTGCAGGTATATCTGTCATGCTTATGTGACTCTTCTTTTTTTCAACCTTAAATTTATTTTATTTTTTCCAAAACTTCTTTATTCAATGTCCAGCATTCACAATCACATGATGCAACAGAAAATACAAGGGCATGAGTCAGGCACACATTCATCTTCAATATGACAGCTTTACTTTTCCACACTTTAAAGAAGTCGTTTGCAACAGCTTTTCCTCATGCAATGTGTCTTTTGATTTCTTGACTGCTGCTTCCATGGCTGTTGATTATAGATCCAAGTAAAGCAAAATCTTAGATAATATCAATTTTTTCACCAGTTATCATGAAGTTGTGTATTGACCCAGTTGTAAGGATTTTTGTTTTGTTGATTTTGAGGCACAATCCATACTGAAGGCTGTCTTCTTTGATCTTTTTCAGTAAATGTTTCAAATCCTTTTAATTTTCAGTGAGCAGAGTTTTGTCATCTTCATAATGCACGTTGTTAATGGGTATTCCTCCAATCATGATGCCATGTTCTTCTTCATAATGTCCACCTTCTTGGATTATTTGCTCAGGGTAGAGAATGAAGAGATACAGTGAAAGGATACAGCCCTGAAATACACCTTTCTTGACTTTAAACCAGGCAATGTTTCCTTGTTCTGTTTGAATGGCTGCCTCCTTGTCCATGTAGAGATTCCTCATGAGTAAAATTAAATGCTCTGGTATTCACAGTCTTTCAAATGTTACCAATAATTTATTATGATTTACACAGTCAAGTGTCTTTGCATAGTAAATAAAACATAGACATCTTTTTCATGTTCTCTGCAAATATCAGCCCCTATCTATCTGATATCAGCAATGATGTCCCTGGTTCCAAATTCTCTTCTGAATCTCGATAATTTTCTGGCAATTCCCTCTCTATATACTGCTGCAGTTGCTTTTGAATTATCTTTAACAAAATTTTCCTTGCAGGTGATATTTATGATATCATTCAATAATTTCCACATATATTTGCATCCCCTTTCTTGGGAATAGGCGCAAATATAGATCTCTTCCAGTCAGTTGGCCAGGTAGCTGTTTTCCAAATCTCTTAGCATAAACAAGTTAGCACCTTCAATGCTGCATCTCTTTGTTGAACATCTCAATTGATATTCCATCAATTCTTGGAACTTAGGGTTTGCCAATTCCTTCAAGGCAGCTTCACTTCTTCATTGAGTACCATTGGTTCCTGATCATATGCAACCTCTTGAAATGGTTGGTCACCCACCAATTATTTTTGGTATAATGACTATGTGTATTCTTTCCATCTTCTTTTGATGCTTCCTGTATTGTTTACCATTTTCCCTGTAGAATCCTTCAGTATTGCCATTCAAATCTTGAATTTTTTTCTTCAGTTCCTTAAGCTTGAGAAAAACACTGATGTTCAACTCTTTTAGGTTTCTATCTTCAGCTCTTTGCACATGTCCTTATAGTATTTGATTTTGTCTTCGTGAGTTGTCCTTTGAAATTTTGTGTTTATTTCCTTAAGTTTCTCATGTCTTCCTTTTACTTTAGCAGCCTAACATTCAAGGGCAAGTTTCAGAGTCTCTTTTGACATGTAATTTGGTACTGTCAGAAACATAAAATAAGAAAAAACATAACTACTATCTGAACTTGGAGATGTTATATGGTATATATGACTCCAAATTTTCATTTAAGTTACTTTTTCACTTATTAATCTTAAAATAATACAAAACATTTTGTATGAAACTGGAAGTGTGAAAAGGTGTAGGTTAATTGGCCTATGATCTCATCATCTACAGAGGACTCAATATTTTGATGTAATTTTCTAATCATTACACTATAAATGCACATGTTTTGCAAAACTAAAACTCTAGATAGTGTGGTATATGTAATGTACTATCCTGCTTTTTTCCCAATGGTTATTATATTATGATCCTTTTCATGTATTAGTCCTTAAAACTATAATCTATAATAACTATTTAATAATCCAGTATGTGGATATACTGTTAATTTTTAGAAGATTTATTTTTCACTTTGCACTAAATTTAATCAATTTCTTTGCCCTTTAAGTTCCTGTTTATACCTCATCTCCTTTATCCAAAGAAAAAACAACTCATAGTACCCTTGGGGTAGTTTGATGATCCTATATATGTTAAATGGAAATCAGAACATACATTGGGAAATCTATGAATAGAGTTTCTTTTCTCCATCTGTATTTTTGTACTGGGTTTCTTGTGTGCTGAAATTTACATCTCATTGAATCTAAATAGATCCCACTTGAGTCTGGCTGATGGGTGGGATGAGTCCAATTATAGGTGATGTTACAACCAGTACCTGCATTTTCCATTTAGATTAAATTATGGTTCCCAATTATTCACTGCCCTTCTCTTTGACAGTATTATACTCCTCTACTTAATTGACTTTAGGACTAACCCTGTGATTTCCCAAAGATAATGTGAGTGGAATTGGTATGTATCTTATTCTAGGTTTAATTGATTGGGCTATTTTATTGCTCTGTACTTGGCCTTGTCTCTCTGACACAATTCTACATGTCTAAGTGGTTGCTTCCTCAACTTTTATTGTTGTTATTATAATTGAGAATCTTCCATATGGCCTACTTACTTTTCTTTGCATTCATCAGTTGATTGGTTGGCTGGTTGGTTGATTCATTCATTTATTTGTTATCTTGTTCATTTCCTTCCTTTTGTCTTGTTGCCTTTGTTCTTTTCAAGGCTTAATTCAGCATAAGGTGATATTGTTTATTGGGAAAAAATCACCATGCTGACTCAAGCAGGTTAGTTGAATGTTTTTTAAAATGACAATGCTTCCCCAAATTGTTATGCTCCAAAAATTGTGCAAAGAATAATTCCTTGGCTTGTTTTTATTGTTATAGCTAGCTATTTTTCTGAACACATTTCTAAATATCTCAAGCAGAAAAAATCATAATGTCTGACTCATAGACTTCTTGCAGAGATTAAATAAGACCACACACAATTTGTTCCTCACACAGGGCTAAACACATGACAAGTGCTAAAAAATACTAGTCAGTTACAACAATGAGAAGTGGAGCACAGAGATTTATTCAACAGGCATCTTATTAGCATCTAATATGTGTAAGGTACAGTGATAGATTGTGTCAGAAATAATAAACCTCTGATTTTAAAAACCATCAACAAAAATTAGGAAGTGGGAGTTTAGAAGGTCTTAGTGATTGTCCACTTCTAAGAACATGGTTCCTAAATAAATATATTTAATGACCTTTAATGACCATGTCAGTGGCACATTTATTTATAACTAAAATAAACCAGACTAGCAGAGAGAATTTGCTGATCTTACTACAGTGAGGATCAGCAGCAGCAGCGTACAGTACAAAGCATTGTATTCAGAGAGCCTCTCAAGGTTCCTTGAAAAGGTGGCAATCAAAGCAGGGTGGAGATTTCATACACAGCTATCAGTGGTGAAATTGTCTGGGAGAAAAGGAAACAGCATGGACAAGGGTATGAAGACTGATCATTGCCTCTTGCAAATGTTTGTATGACTGACTCTTGCATATTCAACTGGTGTCAACTCAGATTTGATACTCCCAATATACCCTTTTCTTGTGTCTTCATTTATATTTTACCTTATTTTTGATTTACAGGTATCCTGTTGTTGTTGTTGTTGTTGTTATTGTTAGGTGCTGTCAATCATAGCACTTACATTTTTCGTAATTATCTTATTTGTTTGCTAGTGTGTTATGATCTATCTCTACCCTGGAATATGAGTTACATTACAGTGGCCTTGTCTATCTCATTCCTTCTGAATCCTCACTATTCACAATAAGATTCAGAGTGGACAAATGTCTAAAAGAACAGGTGAACAGGCAAGGAAGGGTAGAAAATAAAGCTTGACTCCAAAGTCAGTGGGTGAAGAACATGAAAAGCAAAATCCATGAAAGAAATCATTGGTAAGCTGGACTTCATTAAAATTAAACATTCCTTCTCTGTGAAATATAATGTTAAGAGAATGAGAAGCTAAATCACAGAATGGGGAAAATATTTGTGGAAGACAAGTCTGATAAAAGACTCTTTTCCAAACTATATAAAAAAATTCTTAAAACTCAATAATATGAAAACAACAACTCAATAAATAGGCAAAATAGTTGAGCAGATATTTCACTGAAAAAGATATACAGATGGCAAGTAAGCAAGAAAAGATATTCCCCATTACATGTTTAGAGAAATTCAAATTAAAACAAAGAAATACCACTACATACCTACTAGAATTACCAAAATCCAGAACAATGACAAGACCAAGTGCTGAGAAAAAGATGGAGGCACAAGAATTCTCATTCTCTGCTGGTGAAAATCCAAAATGGTTCAGCCATTCTGGAAAAGTTTTGTAATTTCTTTCAAACTATATATTGCCTTATCATAAAATCCAGAAATCATGTTCCTTGACATTTTCCCAAATGAATTGATAACTTACGTGCATACAAAAACCTGCACATTTCCATAGTGGTTGCACCAATTTACAGCTCCACCAGCAATGTAAAAGTGTTCCCTTTTCCCCGCAGCCTCGCCAGCATTTGTTGTTGTTTGTTTTATTGATCTTGGCCATTCTTACTGGTGTAAGGTGAAATCTCAGCGTTGTTTTGATTTGCATTTCCCTAATGGCTAGGGAAATCAATATGGAGGTACCTCAAAAAACTAAAAATAGAACTACCATATGACCCAGCTATAACACTATTGGGAATTTACCCAAAGGGAGATGAGTCATCATACCATAGAGACACCTGCATCTCCATGTTCAATGCAGCGCTTTTCACAATAGCAAAGATATGGAATCAACCAAAGTGCCCTTCAACAGAAGAATGGAT
>VMDO01031073.1:0-20517 GCA_007922755.1 Pedetes capensis
ATGGAATTAGAGAAAATTATTTTAAGTGAACGAACACAAGATCAGAAAGAGAAACAACACATGTTCTCACTCATATGAGAGAGCTGACTCAAAATTACAAGAAGGAAAAATCCTACTCAAAGGTCAGATCACATTAAAAGGGGGGAGGGAAGATAAGAATGAGGTCAATATAAATGGACTAGAAATCGCATGTAATTGTCCTAACAAGATAGAAACAAAGACCACTACAGGAAAAGTTTCTATCTTAAACAGAAATGGAACCCAAGGACATATAGAAAAATACTACATAGTAAAAGGTAGAGAAGACTTGGATGGAAAACTTAGATGGGAAGGGGGGGAGGGGGGAAACACAGAGGAGGGTAAGGGGTAACCTATATGAATAATGCTTATCAAATTGCATATATGAAAATTGTCACAATGAAAAGCATGTCAAAATGAATCACATTATGATGTACATTAAAAATTTCTAATAAAAAAAGAGAGAGAGAAAAAAAGAAGAAGAAAATTGGTCAAAGAAAATGTTGGAGCGTTTTTGGAGTGAGGACGTTCTTCTAAGCATACCAGTAAAGGAGGGGATTTTAGGAAGACAAATAAGACGCGAATATTCACCCAGTAGGTTTATATCCAGCTACATAAGCAATTTACATAAAACATTAAGTGGATAAAGTCTTCTCATGTAAAGGAAGACTCTCAGACTGAACGAAAGCAAAAAGAACCTGACTTCATGCTACTTCAGGTATCATATTCTAGATATTAAGACTCAGAGAGCTTAAAGAGGTAGAAACGCATGTTATGCAAACTCTACAAGGAAACTGGTGTGCATATATTAGTATAAGAAAATGCAGATTTCAAAACAGGAACTACTGGTGGAAATAAAGAGAGATGTAGCATAATTTGAAAGGGTAAATTCATCTGAAAGATATAATTCACTCGCCATACAATTCACGCATTTAAAGTATACAATCAGCAGATTTTAGTATATTCAGAATTGTGCAGCTATCGTTTTAATCGATCTTAGAACGTTTTTATAACCCCAGAAGGAAGCCCTATCTGCTTAGCAATGACATCTCGCTCCCATTCTTAGCCCTACACAACCACCCGTCTCTACGGATTTGCCTATTCTTGACATTTCAAACAAACAGAATCATAAAATAAAAAACAAAATAGCAACAGAGATGTGTGTGCACCTAATAACACAGCTTTGAAATCCGTGAAATAAAAATTGACAGAAGTAAAAGGCATAACAGAGAAATACATAATCATGACTGTGGGCTTTAATCCATCTCTTAAATAAGTGGGAAAATGAGCAAAAGCCGGTAACAATGCAGAAGATTTCAACAACGAGGCTAACAAACTTGACCAAATCTGTACTCAGTTGTGTCAGAATAAACATTCTTTTCAAGTGTGCATGAAGCATTGACTAAAAGAGACCAGATGTCAAGTCACTGAGCAAATCTCAATAGATTTCAAAGGATTAAGACACTCATAGCGTGTTCTTTGACCATTATGTACTTAAGTTACAAAACAATAATAAAAAATACAATGAAAAAACTCCAACTGCTTGGAAATAAAGCCATATTCTAAAAAATAACCATCGAAATAGCTACTTTATTTAATGTGAAGATAATTTCAAAATAAAATATATGCTATGGAGCTAAAGCAGTGATCAGAGAAAAGTTTGTCATCTTAAATTTATATATTAAAAGGAAGATGAAAGACTGAAAATCAAACGCTGAGCAAACGTCTCAAGAAGGAAAAGACAGCAAACTAAGTCCAAGACAAGTGGAAGAAAGGAAATAATAAAATGAGAGCAGAACTCAGTAAAATGCAAAGCAAACATACAACAAATAAAATGTACTTGGACATGCATAGACTGAACATGTGAGGATGAAACAAGATATTCCAGGCAAATGGATTCTATAAGAAAGCTAACGTGGTCATACTTATATCAAATAAAATAGGCCTTGAATAAAAGCAATACAAAGAGACAAGGAAGGTCTTTACATAGTGATAGAAAAGTCAATTCAGCAAGAGGAAATGCCAATTCTAAATATATATGCACCCAATATCAGAGTACCAAAATACATAAAGCAAACACCAATAGACCTAAAAGGAGAGATGGACGCCAATACAACAGCAATAGGGGATGTTAGCACCCCACTTTAAGCAATAGACAGATGACCCAGACAGAAAAATCAACAAAGAAGCAGCAGAGTTAAATTGTAACCTACACCAAATGGACCTCAAAGACATCTACAAAACTTTCCACCCAACAGCTGCAGGATACACATTCTTCTCATCAGCACATGCAACACAAATCAGCACATGATAGGCCACAAAATAAGTCTCAATAAATTTTTAAAAATTAAAATTATAATGAATATCTTTTCCAACCATTATGCAAGAAACTAAAAATCAGAAATAGCAAAAACTTTAGAAGCTATCCAAATACACAGAAATGGAACTACTAGCTCTTGAATCACCAATGGGTCAAGGAATAAATTAAGAATCAAATTTAAAATGTTCTTGGAACAAATGACAATGGAGTCATAGCATACCAAAACCTATGGGGTATGGAAAAGCAATGGTAAGAAGTTTATGGCAAAGAACGCCTACATTGACACAGCAGAAAGATCTCAGATAAACTGTCTATCGCTGTGTCTCAAGGAACTAGGACAAGAAGAAGAAAACAAGCTTGAATTAGTAGAATAAATAGATAAATAAATATAAATAAATGCTATACCTCAATATTAACAAAAGCTAACATCATACTGAATGGATGAAAGCACAAACCTTAATCAGAAATAAATAAAACAGAGCCTAAACACCAGCACAAGTTTCAACAAAATGAGGAGCTGCTTCTTTGAAAAGACTAACAATTGACAAACCTTTGCAAGGCTAACTAAGAAAAAGAGAGAGAAACCGCGCACAGTGGCACACGCCTGTAATTCCAGTGATTCAGAAGGCTGAAGAAGGAGGATGGCAGGTTTGTCTGAGGCCAGAGGTAGCCTGTGGGTGCACCTTAGTGGCACAGCATTTGTAAAGTATATATAAGACCCTGGATGCAAACCCCTGATACTATAAAAAAAGGAAAAGAAAAAATAAGAAAGAAAAGAAAAAGAGAGTGAAGACACAAATAAAATCAGAGATGCAATGGGAGACACAGCACCATCACCACAGAAAAACAATGGATCATTAGAAATTTTTATGAATAACTACACACTAACAAATTTAATGACCTAAAAGAAATGGAAAAGTTCCTGGACACATATGACTTACCAAGATTGGTTGGTGAACAGACAGAACACCTGAGCAGACCAATTACAAGTGACGAGACTGATTCAGTAATAAAAAGTCTCACATCAAAGAAAAGTCCAGGAGTCAGCTTCACTGCTGAGTTCTACCAAACCTAAGAAGTACTAACACCAATTCTTCTTAAATTATTTCAAAAATCAAAGAGGAGAGATTTCTTCCAAACACACTGTACAAGCATTACCCTGATGCCAAAACCAGAAAGGGCACAACAAAAAATAAAACTATCGCACGATATCCTTGATGAACAAAGATGCAAAATTCCTCAACCCAATTCTAGCAAACCAAATCCAACAACGTATTAAAAAAATTGGGGCTGGGACTTAGCTCAGTTGGTAGAGCGCAGCTCTGCAGTCTCTGAGGTCCCGGGTTCAATTCCCAGCACCACAAAAATGGGGAAAGGACATGGCAACCCACTCCCAAGACAATCCCAAAACAGTCAACCATTGAAAACCCTATGAGGGCCGCTATGAGTCGGAGGACCCGATGGCCCCTAACGTGACACACACACATTAAAAAGATGATTCACCATGATGAAGTGGGATTTATCTCGGGGATGCAAAGATGAAAATCAATAACAATGGCACACCACATCAATAGAGTCAAGGATAAAAGCCTTATGATCATTTCAACAGATGTGGAAGAGAGATGTGATTTTTAAAAATTGATAAAAATTCAACATCCTTTCATGATAACATACCCAAAGGAATCAAAACAGCATAACCGGTGTCCCCATGTTTATGGCAGCACTGTTCAAAATATCCAAGACGTGGAATCAGCCTAGGTGTCCATCAACAGATAAACATGTTATTTGCAGGAAAATGGATGGAACTGAAGATCCTGATGTTAATGGAATAAGCCACAGTCAGAAAGATAAGAATCATATGTGTTCTCTAACGTGGAATCCAGAGGAAAACTTGAATGAAAATGGCATGAAAGTAAAAGACGGACTACTAGGGAAGAGGAAGCGGACTGAGGGAGAGAAGAGTGGGTAAGGAGATAGAATGAGAGACCAGCAATAGGATCAAAGTACATTATGTGCATGCGTGAAATTGTCACAGTGAAACCTATTGTTCTGTACAATTAATATGCACTCATAAAATGCTGCCTGTGGCTGTACCTCTGAGGCATCTGATCCCATCAGATCTCAGAAGCTAAACAGGGTTGGGCCTGGTTAGTTCTTAGATGGGAGACCGCCTGGGAATGTCAGGTGCTGTAGGCTTGGGAGAAGGACCTGGCAACCCACTCCCAAAACCAGCTATTGAAAACCCTATGAACACCAGGGAAGCACTGACAATACTGTTTTGCCTGTTGGACACCAACTCAAGGGCACCTAACAACAATAAAATGCTAAACAAATTAGGTATAGAAGAACCATATCTCAATATAATAAAGGCCATAAAATAAGATTATGCAGAATAGGGAGAAGCTGAAAGCTTTCTCTCTAACCTTGGGAAGAAGACTAGGGTGTCCACTTTCACTATTTTTATTATATGTCATATTGGAGGTGCTAGCCAGAGTAATCATGCTAAAGAAAGAAATAAAGGGCATCCAAATTGGAAAGAGAAAGTCAAATTGTCACTATTTGCAGATCACATAATCTGTTATATAGACAACTCCAACAACTTCACCAAAAAACTATTAAAACTGATAAACAAATATGACAGAGCTGTAGAATAGAAGATCAGAATACAAAATCAGTAGCATTTCTGTATGCCAGTGGCGAAAGAAATCAAGGAAATCAATCCTATTTATAATTGTTGTTGTTGTTGTTAGGTGCGTGGAGTCGTGTCCTATTCAAAGCAACCCTCACAGGGTTTTCAATGGCTAATTGTTTCGTGATTGCTTCAGGAATGGATTGCCACGTCCTTCTCCTGTCTCATTTATAGTAGCTACGAAGAAGTAAAATACCTAGAAATACATTTAACCAAAGAGGAGAAAGATCTGCACAATGAAAACTATAAAATATTAACAAAAGAAATTAAAGAGGACAACAAAAGATGGAAATACATCCCATGTCCAAGGATTGGAAGAATCAATATTGATAAAATGCCCACACTTCCCAAAGAATTCTACAGATTTGATTCAATCTCTATCAAAATTCCAACAGCATTCTTCAGCAGAGAACTAGCAAATATAATCCTAAAATTTGTTAGGTGCCATCGAGTCCTGTCTGACTCATAGTGGCCCTCAAAGAGTTTTCAATGGCTGACTCTTTCAGGATTGTTTTGGGAGTGGATTGCCACATCCTTCCATTAAAAAAAAAAAAATAGCCAAAGAAAACTTGAACAAAAAGAACAAGCCAAGAGGCACTACATTACCTGACTTCAAAATATACTAAAAAGTTGTAGCAATTAAAACAGCATGCTATTGACACAAAAATAGACCCACAGATGAGCAGAACAGAACAGAGAGCCTTGAAGCACACACCAGCCTATAGCTAATTGCTTTTCTTTGTGCGTGTGTGTGTGTGTGTGTGTGTGTGTGTGTGTGGTACTGGGGGTTGAACCCAGGGCCTAGAGCCTGCATGCTTTTCAAGGGCTGGACCACTGAGCTATGCCCCCAGCTCTTTTTTTTTTTTTTTTTTTTTTTTACTTTTTGAGATAGGGTCTCACTAAGGTACACTAAGCCTCTGGTCTGGAACTTGAGATCCTCCTGCCTCCGACTCCCGAGCCGCTGGGATTACAGGTGTGCGTCACCATGGCCTGTGCTCAGCCAATTGCTTTTTGACAAAGGCACTAAGACTATACCCTGGTGAAAGAATGGTCCTCTCAATAAATAGTGCTGGGGAAATTAAACAAGGCATTGTAAATGGGAGTCCCACCCACAAGGAGGAATATTTTAATATGGAAGAGATTTTAATTTGTATATAATTTCAAAGAACAGAGAGGAAATAGTAATGAAATAATGATAAAATTGTTGTTGGGTGTCATCAAGTTAGATCCAACTCATAGCAACCCTATGTATAACAGAATGAAATGCTGCCTGACACTGCCACGCACATGATCTTTTTATGTTTGAGCCCAACATTGCAGCCACTGCTTCTTCTCATTTTGAGGGGTTGCCACATTGGCAGAAGGAGGTTCTGACTCTACTTTGAGGAGCCAAATATTCCCTAGTCATTTCTTGAATGCCTTCCTGAATGGGGAGCTTATTTTCCGGCACTATATTTGACAGTGCTTCTCTCCCATTCATAGGGTTTTCAATGGCTGATTATTTCAGCAGTGGGCTGCCAGATCCTTCTACTTAGTCTTGTCTTCGTCTAGAAACTCAGGTGAAACCTGTCCACCAAAGGTGGCCCTGCTGGTATCTGAAATACCGGTGGCCTAACTTTCAGCATCACAGCAACACGCCAGCCTCCACAGCATGACAAGCTGACAGACATGGCGGGAATGATAAAACAGGAAAAAAGAATAATAATTCTTATGGACTAAGACTTCCCAGATCAGGTAGGGAACTGAAGTGAAATGTGTGACACTAGTCTGTGACTTTTTTCCCTTCTGTGTCCCCAGAATCAGAGTTGTCCTGGATTCCTTTCCAGACATCCCTCACTTTGCCTAGGAGCTCATTCCTACCACATCTGCACAGTCTGTCTCCCTCCAACCTGTGCCCAACACAAATACAGTGGGCACCAGTAGAAAAACACATTTGTGTCACAGCCCTACTCCTGGGTCTGGAGTCTCTCCATCCTCGGGGTCTCTTCTCGGACACTGTCCCTGCAAACCAGCAAGGTGAGCTCCCTTGGTGTGCTGTAGGTAGCTATATCAACAAGCTGGGGTGGCTGTCCCTGAGCTCAAGCCTCCCCTTTGTTCTTACCCCCTAAACTTTTTCTGGGAATCATCAATTACCAAAGGTTGGAACCTCTGCTCAATATACGTGACTCCTGTTTGCAATGCTCAGAATTCCTCCTCATCCGTGAATGTGCACCTGTAGCAAAGAAGGGAAATATAGCACTGGATATGTTTGTTTAATTTGTAGACAAAGACTTATAGACACGTGCAAAAATTAAATCCTCTTTTGCCACCCAGAACTCACTGTTCAATATGAGTTTTGATACATATAAAAAGGAATATGATAGCTGAGACAGTTGAAAGTGATGTGGGGTATTGAAAATCGCCCGGCGCGGTGGTGCACACCTGTAATCCCAGTGGCTGGGGGAGCGGAGGCAGGAGGATCACAAGTTTAAGACCAGAGGCAGTCTGTGTAACTTAGTGAGACCCTGTCTGAAAAAAAAAATAAAAAAGTAAAAAACTGGGCTGGAGGTACAGATCGGTGCTCCAGCACTTGCAAAGCATGCAAGCGCAAGGCCCTGGGTTCAAACCCAGTACTGCAAAAAGAAGAAGAAGAAGAAGAAGAAGAAGAAGAAGAAGAAGAAGAAGAAGGAGGAGGAGGAGGAGAAGAAGAAGGAGGAGATCATTACAATGGTTCCAAGAATAAAGAGTTAATAATTTGAAATCATAAAAACAAAAAGAAGGAAAATAATTAACTTAAAGGATAAGATCAATTACAAAAAAAGAGGTGGGGGTAGAAATGAGGCAAAGTAAGACCTGAGTCTCTTAAAGTTTTAAGAGTATGATACGTGAATCTTAGTTTGGGTATAGGGAAGAGGAAATATATATGTAATGAAGTCTCTTATACATGAATGTATTTTATACACACTCTTATTAATAAAAGGGAATAGTGAGGAAAATCCAAGCAGCAGCCCCTCCCGGGGCCCACAGAGGTGGGAAGAGCTCACCTGGAATAAAGGCCAGAAATGGCCTCTTAGAATTCTAGGCTATTTTTGACAAAATGAGGTTGGCAATTCTTAAGTTCTTCAATTGTTTTTAAAAGATGACGGTATTATTCCGGCACCCATCTAGACTCCTACCCCTATCTCCTTCATGCCAGTGAAAGTCCTTGCCCCGAATCCAACTGTTCCCCCAAATGATAATAACCTATTGAGTCCCCCGTGGTCTCTCCCTCCCTGCGTTGTGAGGTTAGACCACTGGACGGTAGTTAGAAAAATTCTTGGCAATAGAAGGGGAAAAATTTTTAATTTGAGCAACAGATGGACAATTGCATATTTCATTGTGGTTGGCAGCCTGCCTTTCCTTAAAAAGGCATTCACAAGCCCTGCCAAGGGGGGCCTCAGGTGCTCCCGGCTGGTTCTCACTAACCAGGGTGGGCGTGGAGCCAAGGCTTCCTCGGGGCCCTGCCCTGCTGGCAGCTTCAAGTTTGCGGCAGCCTGAGGACCTGGGCTGGCTGCCGGCCAAGGTGACTGATTTGTGCAGTGAATCAAAGTCACTGACCATTTCTGGACCAGAGAAGGTGTCTGCAACCTTCCCCAGGTCCACAGCAGGCTGGCGCTTTCTCCCACGGAAGGCGCGGCCCCGACTTTCCGGAGAGGCCCTTGTCCCATCTGCTTTCCCGCAAATGCAAGTGCGCATGCTCCGCCAGGGTGTCTGTGCACAGATCTTGCCGTAGGATTGTCCAGGAGATTTGGACGCCGTGAAGTGGGGAGGCAAGGCGCTGTGCCTTCAAAGACAGAATGCTAGACCTTGACATCACGCAGTTCCATCTGTCTCACTTAAAGGTGGAGGAAGTCGTGACCTTCAAGTCTCACCCAAGGCAGAGCAAAGGTCAGTTCTGTCCACAGGAAGCAAAGTCCCCGGCTGGAACATGCACGGGAACCCTGAGGTGCCCATCCAGCTCCACTCCTTTCATTTCTCTCTCCAGACAGAACTCATATGACCAGTGGCCCTGGTCATCCTGGATCTGGGACACCTACAGCCATGTTTCTTCATCATCTGGTTGTCTGTCTCCACCCCCGTCCTCGGAGCACCCCAGGGCCAGGTTAGATCTCTGGCCCCGGAGCCCCCCAATAGTGCCATGGCGAGGACGGTTCTCCCTGTGTTGGCGCATCAAGCCACAAAGAATGCTTACCAAGGATGGTGTGAGAATTCCAGAAAATACTGCTCTGGGGGTCTTCTACCCCCCTTTCAAATTACAGGAAACGTTTCCCTAGCTGAAATCAGGCCTAGGTCTGCTATACACTGATGACTTCACATAGACAAGATATACAGGCACAGAGGCCAAGGGGCTTCCGAACAAGGACACAAAGGGCTCCTGTCAGCTGCCATGCCTTTGATGGCCGGGGAAGACCTCCTGGGCAGGACCCGTATGGCTATGGCCTGCTGTGCTCTGTGTGCTGCCAAGGTCAAGAGTAATCCCATCCCCTCAGAAATGGTCCTAGCTCCCTTTCTTCCTTTGGATCTCCTAAGGAATAACAAGTGGCCCTGCAGAATGAGAACATGGCGTGTCTTGACCAACGCCCCCCCCCCCCCGCCCTTTGAGGAAGACATGCCAATGGCCACCGCGACTCCTGTTTCCAATCGTTCTCTTCTTGTGTGTTATTCAGTATTTATTTGTCCTGTGGCATCATCATTGATGCAGGCACCTGAAGCCCAATTCATCTTTCCTCCAAGGAAGCCCTGACTCGTGATGCTGAGCCATGAAGCCCACCACAGGGTGATGTACAGAGGGAGCCACGCGCAGGTCCACAAGCAAACATCCGCCACGCACCAGCCACCTCCAGAGCCATGTGGCCGCTCTTCTGGAGCTGTTATCCAGCCTCGCTCCAGTACCTCAGGGACAAATGTGTTCTATGAAATGGGCATCAAGCGGATGGTGCCTTGCAAATTTTCACTTCAGCCAACGCACACATTTGGAGCAGGAAACAGAAGCATGGTCTAGTGCTTCCCTCTTGAATTCTCTTCTCCTGCTGTCTTGAGGAATTTTCCCCATCCAGGAGACAGTAGCCAACCATTGTTTTTGAGAAAGCAAGGGAGGGATGAATAAGCAATTGAAGGTAGTGATGTGTCCAAAGAACGGGGCAAGGACCAAAATGACATAGGTGGCTGAGGAATGTATTTATTGTAAATATCAGCCCCCGGGACTCTTGGTAAACGTGCCTGGACAACAGGGTCAACCAGGAGGCCACTCTCAGACAGGAGACGCACACCCACGGTGTCATTGTCACCGGTCGACAGTCCAGGTCTCCCATCAGTGGTCGGCTTATGGTGGTCATTATATTATCACACATACACACATAAAATCGGGTTATGCATGACCAAATGATGAGGAAGCGTCAGAAGCCAAGGACCCCTACTCACCCAATTCTGTGTATTAGAGGTGCGTTTAAAAAAATTTAACAGTCTCATGAATGAGGCCAGCTGGGGACGGGGTTCATAATCTGGTACTTCTTAATCATCATTTTTCTCGTTATTATATGACTTTTGCAATGCTTCTACCCCTGTCTCCTCCTCCCCCCTCTCTCAGCATTTAAACCAATAATAGATTTTTCAAGTCAGCTGTCAAGTAAGAGCCCAGACAGTCAAACCCCAAACCACATCTTCTCTTTAATTCATTTACTTTCAATTTTCTCTCCATTGACCCTAAAATCAAAAAGTCCTGGGTTGTGAGTGGGTTTCTTTGCTAAGCATAATAAAAGGTGCGCACCTATCTTTCTTTTCCTTCCACGAGGATGGCCGTCATGTATAGTTTTATGACTATATTCATTTATTCATTCAGCTACCCAACCAACCAACCATTTATCACACACTATTCAGAGGGCATTGTGCCAGACACTGGAAACAATACAGTAGTAGTCATTTCACATGATGCCTGCCTTCCAAAAATGTATTATCTGGAAGGCAGTTTTATACGCACCAACAGGAACATCCAGATGATAAGGCTCATGGACAATTGGTGGGGCATTACCCCTGGAAAGGCTGTCATTACCAAGATGTCAGGTGTAGTATTGAATGTCAGTGATGAGAAGATCTCTGTGATCCAGCCCATTTGGCAGGTAAGCAGAGTTGTCTGGCAAATCAAATCTTCTATTTGAGGTTGAGTTGCTGTATAAGTCAGGTGGGACATTGCTATGGCAGAAAAACCAAGCAGGGCAAATTTATAGGAGAAGATGTATTTATTGGGGGCTCACAGTTAGAGGATCAGTTCATAATGGTGGCAGGGCAGGCATGGTGGTGGCAGGCAGCAGGACCTATGTAGATGACCTTACATATTTATGAGGAGGAAGCAGAGAGAGCAGCTGGAGTTGCAGGTCTGAATAAAACCTCCAAACACCTGGACCCAGTGATTCACCTTTCCTGAGCTATACTCTGCCTCCCAAAGCTCCATAACCTCCCAGAACACTGCCACCAGCTGGGGACCAAGTATTTAAACATATGATCTTTGGGGGACATTTAGATTCAAGCCCTAGCAGTTGACTTAAGCAGAACCTAAATTCCACATGTTAAAGGAAGAGCTTTTCTCTCCATTCCAAAGTTCACTTCTAAGCCAGACACTCATCTGACTGAGGTGTAGAAGGAGTCTTCAGACATGGCAACAGGCATCGTGCAGAGGCTGACTCATGGTAGGGAATCCCCAAACGTAGCTTTGCTACTGTGAGTTCAAATTCCAGGCTCAAAACAAGCAGCGTACCAGGTGTCTTCACTTATTTGTCTCATGTTGTTGTTGCTGTTGTTTGGTGCCATCCAGTTGTGTCCGACTCATAGCGATCGTCACAGGATTTTCAATGGCTGATTGTTTTGGGATTGCCTCGGGAGTGGATTGCCACGTCCTTCTCCCAATTTGTCTCATAGCCATTTCACACTGAACAAAACTAAGCTTCTGGTTCCCCTTCCCTAGTCAGATGCCACAGCACTCTCTTCATCTCAGATACTGGCAACTCTGCCTTCTAGCAGCCAGCCGTCGGGAGCCATTTCCTTCTTCTTCCTCCCATACTGCATGCCCCATGCACCCAAGCCTTCCTTTTGCCTGCTTTCCAAAATCCACCTGTAATCTGATCCCTTCCTGCATGCCCACCCTGCCCTGGAGGAAGCCCTGGAGGAAACCTCTGCGCCCTCCCCTGGAGCCACCACTCCAGGTCTCCTGATTGCTGTACCATCTGCTCTCTGGTCTCAGCACCCCTTAGATCAAGTCTGGTCTGCTAAGAACTCCTGATTGCTCTCGCCTCGCTGTGAGGACAGTCCTGACCCAGATTCACAAGGCCCTTTGTTACCTCCTGGCATCAAGGCCTACGGCAGCTCCTTCTCATCCCAGGTGCCCCTCCTGGGGACCTCTGACCTTGCTACTGTCACCTCTATGCCAGACTCACTTGCTTCGCCAGCTTGACTCTTTCACTTTGCTCACTTCCACATCCCAGTGCCCAGGCCAAAGCAGGGAACATGGGAGTGCTCAGAATGTACTGAATGAACGAACGAATGTCTGCCTCTGAGTGCTCTGGATTGTTTGATCCCCAGGCCCTGGGTCAACATTGCCGAAGACACACGTGTGACCACCACGCTGATTTTGGTAGAAGTTGATATTGATGTAAAAGGGTGCCACGGACCCTTGAAGCAAAAGATGCCACGTGTCATCGCAATGAAAGGACTAGGGCCCACCTTATGAATGAGCGTCTTAAGCAACTCTCCTGTTAGGGTACTTGACCACGGGAGGGTATGGTACCCACAGACCAGGAAGGCTTCTGATGTGGAACCCAGACTCTCTGAAAGAGCCAATGTCCTCATGTCCACATCCAGCAGATATACAGCATCCCTTAAAAGTCCCTCTAAATGTAAGGCTAGGCACGTAGCTCCTCCGTAGAGCATTTGCCTAGCATGCCGGTGGCCTTGGGTTCCATCCTCAGCATTGGCAAAAGAAATAAAATAAAATAAAATAAAATTACTTTAAATCAAAAAATGTACATTATGATTTTTAAAAAGAAGAAAGTCTTCTTGGTTCGATTATATGACCCCCCCATGGCCAAAATCAAAGTTCCACATTAAAAAGAATACTCAGAATGACACTCAGAGACTCGGGCATTGCCAGGCAAATGCCACCATAGCATGTTGCTCCTTCCTTCCCCAGAGAACCTGCTTTGCTCTCCCCAGGGAAAGGACTTCCTGGCTCCATGCTTAACATGACACAATTACAAACTCCCACCAACCCCAAGCCCTGTGGGCTCCACATCAAATGACTCTGCTCCACAGTCCTCTTGCCCCACACTGGGTTTGCGTGGAGACTCCAGTCCAGAATTTCACTGATGTCCTAAACACGAAATCCACAGCAGACCAACTGAAGTGCCTCTCAATATGCTAATGTGGAGTTGTGTAAACCCAGGTCTGTCATTGTCACTTTCTTGATCTTCATCAGTCAAATGGTCACCTGAAAACAAAGACGCTTTCAAACAGGCAAAGCAGAGCTCATGGAAAGGCAGACTAGAGCTTTGAAAAGGCAGGTGCACCTGCAGCTGCCCCTGGGCTTTTCTGAGGACCAAGGTCAGTGAGCCAAGCACCCTCCCTTCAACCAGCTGCTCCCTGCCTCCCTGCTGTGTCTTGCTTCTGCTCCCCAGGCCCCTGAGCTCCTCGCTGGCTCCTTGGCATCCCCTACACTAGCTCCACTCCGGCTCCAGCTTGCCTAGTAACACTGGTTCCAGCGTCGAGGCCGTGAGCACCCTGGGCAGTGCTGGCCTCCGCCGCCCACTTGCCCAGAGGCAGGCTGATACCAGTCCACCCAACTGGGGATATGGATTTTCTCCTTGCTGTAGCGTCTAGCACAATGTGTTGTTGTTGTTGTTAGGTGCTGTCAAGTCAGTATCCTACTCATAGTGACCCTGCGTACAACAGGGGAAACACTATTGTCAGTGCTTTTCTGCTATTCATAGGGTTTTCAATGGTGGATTGATTTTTGGGAGTGAGTTGCTAGGTCCGTCTCCCAAGCCTACAGTATGTAGTGTTCCCAGGTAGTCTTCCATCCAAGTACTAACCAGGCCTGACCCTGCTTAGCTTCCGAGATCTGACGGGATCAGATGCCACAGGGCTATGGCTACAGGCATTTAGCCATTGAAAACCCTATGAGGGTCACTATAGTCGGACAGAACTCGATGGCACCTAACAAGCACAATGTAGCTACTCACAAAATAAATGATTCCATGAGATCACACGTCAGAGCTCCTAAAAGGTCACCATGGTTCTCTGAATCCTGCTTTTATTCACAGACAGGATCCCCCAGTGAGGGGGTTCCTCAATCTTCCTTACCACCTCTGACCTAATGCTGTGGCTTCGAGTGAGGGTTCCGGGGAAGCCTCCACAGGAAGAGGCACGCCCTTCCTCACCTCACCTGGGAACTGGCCCCAAGGTAGCAGGGCTGGCCCAGGAAGGGACAGCAGACAAGATGGCAAAGCACTCAGCCGACCACAGGAAGAGAGCACCACTCCCACCAGACTGACTTCCTGTGGACAACCGTGGTTGGCAGACATGCTCCTCCATGAGTCCGCCAACCAGCCACCAAGTCCCCTGCAGCAACAGAAGGTGAGGCCACCCGACTGTGGGGCGACTGCACCTCCCCACCGGGAAGCAGTTTTGTAGCAAACCATCTACAATATGAAAATGTATTTAAAGCAATTAATAATTTAAGAAGCAAGAGCATGGGCTCTTGGAGAGTTAAATGCTTGTCAGAGTGATCGATGCGCGCTTCACCGCCAATACGTTCCCCGTGAAGAGCAGAGGGATTTTGCAAACTTGTGTTGACCTTGGGTTGCCGAATATAGTAGGCAGATTGCAAAGGCGGCCCTACTTAAGGAGAAACAGCGAGTCGGCTCCCAATTTACAGCCCTTTCCCCAATTAAAGGACTGTAAAAACATTAAAATTAATGCAGTCTTAACTCCTAGAGCAGGCCCTACTTTCTTAATTAGTGCATAATTATTCAGTTTTTGATATCCTGGAAAATTATCACTTGGAAATTATTTTAGGCAGGGTAACAATAGCAAAAACTCCCTCCCCCAACTCTATTAACATGTGGAAGTAATTAACACTTTATTACAGTGAAAATACTATTACTGCTAATGTTTAATGACTTTTGCCATTGCATCCGAAGCAGGAAATTCAGAACGCTGTGGAGTGATGGCTCCCTATAAATATATTACAAATGACTTGCAAAGATTATGATGGTTTGAGTTAGCTGCATTAAAAATCAGGAGGCCATAGATATCCAGTTGCTAAGAGCTTATGCGCAGAGAAACATAATTTGGTGCAAACTCACAGGGAGATGGCCCAGAATAATCATCTGGGCATGGCCTGGACAGGCAGCATGGGCCCAATCTCAGCTATGGGCCGCTGTTAATAAAGCAGCGGCCCCTCTGCTGTGCTCATGGGCACTTTTAAACGGAGAGCCAAACAATCGGAAGTTCAAGATATTGGGAAAAATTTGAATTAAATGTCTCCAGCTGAACATACTGGAAATGACAGCAAAACTCACGATTTCCATAATTGGGAAGTATTAGCGGTTTTTGGAGTGTGGTGAAAATTATGAGGGCTCTTACATAAATACCTAAAGGTACCGGATCCCTGCTTTCGTGGGCTCCCAACAAGAACAAGTTGTACATACTAACTTTAGAAGAAACTGAGAAGGAGGAACATTGTGTCTGTGTTGGTGCCACGAACCTCGGTGTGCCAGAAACAAAAGAAAAGGGCAGTCTCCCTAGGGCTGCTTTTGAAATTGTGACTGGGACCTCTCGTGAATAAACCACGGTTCACCATGTGCCTCTCAGGCAACATAGAATGGTTAGGTCCTTTTTTATTTTCTTCGTTTATTCTTTTTTTTCAAAATTGTATAGAAGTTCTGTGCAAGAATCTTGTCAGAGCTGCATAGTAAGTGGCCTTGTGAATAACTACAGATGAATATACACAGGGTGGAAAATGGCCGCCGACCTGGACTGACCTGCTGGAGGATTCCGCCATGCGCATGATTTAGTCAGTAACTATGACACAGGAAGCCTGGGCACCTCAGCATGGCCCGGCCTCCCCACCCCAAGTCCCGCATGACTTGCCATGCTCTGTCTGCCATATGTATTTCCCAGCTAATTTCCTGCCCCTAAAGTCTTGTTCTTGGACAAAATGCAGGAGGTCCAGGGCTATTTGGTGCCCTTGGCCAGCTGGAGACTGTGGGGGGCCTGCGGCAAGCCCAGAAGACAGAACAGACATCCCAAAAGCCTCACTGTGACCTGGAAGCTGCAAGGGAAACCTGGGGAGGAAGGTCAGAGCCCTCAGGCGATTCCAGGGAGCACAGGACTAAAGGCAGGAGGGAAAGGAAGACATCGGATGAGAAGGAAGTGTCAGGAGTGGTGAGAGCAGTGGGCTGGGAGGCCCCACCAACCGGGGGCCAAGAGTCTGACATGTGCACCTGGAGACTCTGAACGAATATTCCCAAAGCTCCACACCTAATGGAAAAATCGGAAATCACCTCTCCAACCAGGAAAAGGACCACGCAAATGGCTGGATAGTCACACAATGGAATACTATACAGAAGTTAAATGGCTGGACTGCAGCTACTTACAACCTGCCGGATGAATCTCAAAATGGAACAGGGAGTGAGAAAGCTGGTCCCGGAAGGCTGTGTGTACAAAGGCGCCATTTTGACAGACTCAGAAATAAGCAAACTAAATAACACCCTGTCAAACGTGCATATGTTTCTAATAAAACCATACTTCAAAACTCTGTTTCCTTCTCATTTATAGAGTGGTTCATCTGGAGTAAGGAATGGAGGTGTGAGGTAGAAAGGCACAGAGGGCAGTTATATTTCAGTAATGCTATGGTTCTTACCTTAGGCACTGGAATTACAAGATCAAGCACTATCGGCAGTGTGTATGTTGTGTACAATCTTTTGCATGTATCAAACTACTTTTAAAAGACATTGCAATGGGAAGGAAAGAGAGTTTGTTGTTTGTTGTTAGGTGCCATCCAGTCAGATCTGACTCACAGTGACCCTATGTACAACAGAATGAAACACTACCTGACACTATGCCAATCATACATTGCTTTTTATGTTTAAGCCCATTATTGCTGCAACTGTGCCAATCCATCTAGTTGAGAGTCTTCCTGTTTTTCATTGACCCACTACTCTCCCAAACATGATGTCCTTCTCCAGGGACTGGTCCCTACTGACATGTCCAAAGTATGTGAGACATAGTTTAACCATCCTTCTTCCAAGGAACACTCTGGTTGCACTTACAACGGGAAAAGAAGAGAGCAATGTCCCAAAATAATTTCAGATAATTCAATGGCACTAAAATATACGTATATGTGCAGGCTCTCAGTACAGCATGGCTAGTCATTTCTTCTTCTACCGAGCTTTTGCAAAGGGCCAAGAAACCCAAAATTGACAAGACAGCAAGGGTAATTCCTCCAGACCCTGTAAGATAAAAGAAAATAAAATTGTGTTTTATAACTCCTACCCTTAGGATGCCTGCAGCAATACCACTGTGGTGTCCGATCTCATCAGATCTCAGAAGCTAGGCAGGGTTGGGCCTGGTTAGTACTGGGATGGGAGACTGCCTCGGAACACCAGGTGCAATAGGCTTGGGAGAAGGACCCAGCAACCCATTCCCAAAAAACAATCATCCATTGAAAACCCTATGAATAACAGAGAAGCATGACATAAGTGTTTCATTTGCTGTACATAGGGTGGCTATGAGTCAGACATGGACCCGACAGCACCTAACGACAACAATAACCACCACCCTTAGGCTGGGCTGGGGTTTAGCTCAGTTGGTAGAGCACTTCTCTGCACTCTGTGAGGACTCAGGTTTAATCCCTGGCACCATAAAAGTGGGAGAAGGACATGGCAATGCACACCCAGAGCACTCCCAGAACAATCATCCATTGAAAACCCTAATGAGGGTCGCTATGAGTCAGACTGGACTGGAGGGCACCTAGCAATAACAACAAGGATGGGTTACTCTGTGTGTTTGTCGCTCCCCCTATTGTTTCTGGGCTCCTTTTTGACGTGTATAGGTGGAGGGTCTGACTTCAATGACCATTTAACAAATATTCAGAGACGGCAGATGCCTAGGTCCTTTATTTGCCAGTGGCAGCTGCATCCTTGTAGGGTACGAGGGGTGACAGTCTCCTCAAGATAGACTTTTCTTGGACAAAGTGACACAAGCTGGGTTCACTCACCAACTAAACCACTCCCACCATCAACTCAAAAACTGTGCCAAGCCTGCACAAAGCTCCAGTAGCAAAATTAATAATCTTAAAAATCAGCACTCTCCAACCTTTTTGGTACCAGAGACCACTTTTGTGGAAGGCAACTTTTCCACAAGCAGGAGGGAGAGGCAGGGAGATGGTTTTGGGATGATTCAAGTGATAGGGAGCAGCTGTAAATATAGATGAAGCTTCACTCACTCACCCACCACTCACCTCCTACTGAGCAGCCCAGTTCTTAACAGGCCACTGCCAGGTACAGATCCATGTCCCAGGGGTTGGGAATTCCTGCTCTGTATTATCACTGACTAACCCCAAATTGAAATCAAAGCAATTCCATGTACAATACAATGAAATACTTAGTGATAAATTTTTAAAGGAAGTATAAGATTTATGTACTGAGCCCAATAAAAAACATTGAAAGGAATTTTTAAAAGACCTCAAGAAATGGGAAGACATACCACATTCATGGATTAGGAAACTTAATATTGCTGACCTGGTGATACTACCCAAGTGGGTACAGATTCAATACACTCCCTGTCAAAACTCCAGCTGAACTTCTTGCAGAAATTAACAAACAAGCCTTATAATTCATGTAGGAATGCAAGGGTTATGAAATAGACAAAACATTCTAGAAAATGAGAAATCAAACTGGAAGATTCAGGCTATCCCACTTTAAAACTTACCAACATGACAATAATCAAGACAACGTGGTGCTGGCCTAAGGATAAACATATGCAACAATGGAGTTCAAAAAGAAGCCTTTACTTCTATGGCCAACTGATTTTCAATAAGAGTGCAAAGAATGGACAACGAGAAAACATAGTCATTTGTATAAATTATACTGAGAAACTATATATCTACATATGAGAGAATGAAATTAGGTCTCCTAACACATACACGTGGGCTGGGATTTAGCTCAGTGGGTAGAGTGCTGCAGTCTCTGAGGTCCCGAGTTCAATTCCCAGCACCGCAAAAATGGGAGAAGGACTTGGCAATCCACTCCCAAGGCAATCCCGAAACAGCCAGCCATTGAAAACACTATGAGGGTCGCTATGAGTCGGATACCGACTCGACGGCACCTAACAACAACAACAACAACACCATACACAAAAATTAACTCCAAATGGACCAAAGACATAAATGTAAAAGCTAAAATAACAACACTCTTTTTTAAAACACCATTAGAGTTAACAACAATAAGGAAACATAGGTAAATTGTACTTCAATAAAATTAAAAAGGACACCATTAAGACAACAAATGAAATGGGAGAAAATATTTGCAAATACATATCTGATAAGAGATTTGCATCCAGAATATATAAAAAGCTCTTACAAGTCAATAGAAGATAAAACTAATTTTAAATATGGATAAAGGATCTGAGTAGACATTTTTCCAAAGAAGATATATGACTGGCCAATAAACATTAAAATACTGTTAATATTATTAGCTTTTAAGGAAATGCAAACCAAAATCACAATGAGATATCAATTCACATCCTTTGTTGTTGTCAGGTGCCATTGAGTCGGTATCTGACTCATAGAGAGCCTCATAGGGTTTTCAATGGCTGACTGTTTCAGGATTGCCTTGGGAGTGGATTGCCAGGTGCTTCTCCCATTTTTGCAGTGCTGGGAATTGAACTTGGGACCTCAGAGACTGCAGCACTCTACCAATTGAGCTAAATCCCAGCCCCTCACATCCTTTAGGGTGGCTAAAATTAAAAACACAGAAACTAATGCTGACAAGGACTTGGAGAAATTGGACCTTCATAGATTACTAGTGGGATTGTAATATGATGCAGTTAGTTTTTTTTAAAGTCTGGTAGTTCCTCAAAATATTATACATAAAGTTACTATGTTGTTGTTGTTGTTAGATGCCATCGAGTCGGTATCCGACTCATAGCGACCCTCTGTACAACAGGGGAAACACTATTGTCAGTGCTTCTCTGCTGTTCATAGGGTTTTCAATGGCAGATCGATTTTTGGGAGGGGGTTGCCAGGTCCTTCTCCCAAGCCTACAGCTTCTGGTGTTCCCAGGCGGTCTCCCATCCAGGTACTAACCAGGCCCGATCCTGCTTAGCTTCCGAGATCTGACGGGATCGGATGCCACAGGGCTACCGCTGCAGGCTCAGAGGAGTTATTTAGTGTTAAATAGCTGGACGTGGTAGAGCTGAGGGG
>VMDO01031074.1:0-20517 GCA_007922755.1 Pedetes capensis
ATAATAAAATATTTAAATAAAATATATATAAATAAAAATATATTTTATTAGAAATTTTTAATGTATAATTTAATGGGTTTATCATGCCATGGGTTTCATTATGGCATTTCCATATATGCATTTTGTTGTACATTGTTCACATAACTTCCCACTTACCCTCTCATGACCCTCCTCCTCTAACCCCAACCTCCCACCAAAGATCTCCTTTCTACTTGCATGTCTTTTTGTGAGAATATTTATCTATATATATCTATATATATGCATCCCAATTTTGATTTAAGTCCAAGCTTTTTTCTATGGTGATCTACTTTTTTACATTCTCAGCAGTATTAGAGAAGTGATCTAGTCCATTTACATTATTGCTAGCCTTTGGTATTATTACTATTATAATTTTTTCATTTTAATTACTCTTGTAATTTTTTCTATCATCTCCTTTTTTTCCCACTGTACTAATAAAGTTGTGCTATTTACATTGTGGTTGATGTTTCTCCCATCATTCCTTTTCATTGACACTCCTCACTCTCCTGTCTCCTCCAATCATTGCTTATCTCTGGTAGATACCTCCCTCCTTCTTTCTGCTCCTTAAATTGTCCTTTCTATGCTAAGTTTAATTGAGCTTTTTATTGTTTCAATTTATGTATAGGATTTTTTCCTTCCTTTAAGTTTGATTCAGCTTCCACATATAAATGAGAACATATGGTATTTCTCTTTTTGGGCTTGTGTTCATTCACTTAAGATGATGTTTTCCAATTCCATCCAATTTGCTGCAAATGACATTATTTCATTTTTTAAATCGCTGAGTAGTATTCCATTGGGTAAATGTACCATAATTTTTTTTTATCATTTCTTCTCTTGTGGGCACTTTGGCTGGTTCCATATCCTTGCTATTGTGTAAAGCGCTGCATTGACTATGGAAATGTAGGTGTCTCTGTTGTATTTTGACTCATCTCCCTTTGGACATATTCCCAGTAGTGGTATAACTGGGTCATATGGCAGATCTATTTTTAGATTTCTGAGGTATCTCATATTGATTTCTAAAGTGATTGAAACAATATACAGCCCCACCAACAGTGTAAGAGGGTTCTCGTCTCACCACAAGCTCATTAGCATTTGTTATTATTCGTTTTATTGATCTTGCCCATTCTTACTGGAGTATGGTGGAATCTCAGCATTGTTTTGATTTGCATACTCCTAATGGCTGGGGATATTGAGCATTTTTTTCATGTGTTTCATGGCCTTATGAACTTCTTCATTTGAGAACTACCTATTCAGTTCCTTTGACCACTTGTATAGTGGATTGTTTATTATCTTGGGAGTTGCTTTCTTGAGTTCTGTGTAAATTCTGGAAATTAGTCCTCTGTCCAGTGGGTTTTCTCCCATTCAGTGGGAACTTCCTTGACTCTGTTGATTGTTCCCCTTGCTGTACCGAAGCTTTTTAATTTCATGTGATCCCCTTTTTTAATTCTTGTTGCAATTTCCTGAGCAATTGGAGTCTTATTAAGGAAATACTTTCCTATGCCTATATGTTAGAGCATATTGCCTATCTTTTCTTCTAGTGATTTTAGTGTTTCTGGGTTTATGTTGAAGTCTTTTATCCATTTCAAGTTAACTTTCCTGTACATTGAGAGGTCTGGGTCTGTTTTCATTTTTCTTCAAGCAGATATCCAAATTTCCCAGCATGATTAGTTGAAAAGCCTATCCTTTCTCCAATTTGCATGCTTTGCTCCTTTGTCACAAATCACATGGCTATAGATGCACTGGTGTATCTGTGGGTCCTCTGTTCTGTTCCACTGGTCTTCAGGCCTATTTTTGTACCAGTACCAGCTCCGTAGTGTCATGTAAAGTCAGGGATTGTGATCCTGCATGCACTGGTTTTGCAGCTTAAGAGGGTTTTGGCTACACCTGGTCTTTTGTGTTTCCATAGGAATTTTTGGATTTTTTTTTCTATTTCTGTAAAGTCTTTCACTGGAATTTTAGTGGGGATTGCATTAAATCTATAGAGTCCTTTTTGTAGCATAGCCAGTTTTACAATATTGATTCTCCCAATCCATGAGCAGGGAGGTCCTTCCACCTTTTAGTATCTTCTGCAATTTCTTTCTTCAATGTTTTGGAGTTTTCCTTGTACAAATTTGTAGGATCTTTGCTTAGATTGATTCCAAGGTATTTATGTTTTTGGTGGTCTATCGTGAACGGCATTATAAATGTAATTTCCTTTTTTTCCTCCTCACAGTTGGTGTAAAGGATGGCTACTGACTTTTGAGTGTTAATTTTGTATCCTGCCACTGTGCTAAAAGAGTTAATTAGGACTTACAGTTTTCTAGAGGAGATTTTCGGGTCCTTTTGGTGAAGTATCATGTCATCCACAAACAAGAATAATTTGACCTCTTCTTTGCCTATCTGTATCCCTTTGATCTCTTTCTCTAGTCAAATTACCCTGGCTAGGACTTCAATCACAATGTTAAGTAAAATAAGAGAGAGTGAACATCCTTACATTATTCCTGATCTTAGAGGAAATGGCTTTAATTTTTCTCCATTTAATATGATGTTTGTTGTTGTTGTTAGGAGCCACCAAGTTGTGTCTGACTCATAGCAACCCTCATAGTGTTTTCAATGGCCAATTGTTTCAGAATTGCCTTGGGAGTGGATTGCCATATCCTTCTGTTTTTGTGGTGCTGGGTCAGAACCTTAGAGACTGCAGAGTGCTAAATCCCCCACTTGATGTTTGCTGTAGGTCTGTCATAAATGGCCTTTATGATGTTAAGGCATTTTGCTGTTATGCCTATCTTCTCTAGTGTTTTTATTATTAAAATGTGTTGCTCTTTTTCAAAAGCCTTCTCAGCATCAATTGAGATGATCATGGGATTTTTGTTTGCAATAGTCTTGATATTTTGAATTAAATTAATTGACTTTTGTATGTTGAACCAGCCTTGCATCAGTGGAATAAATCCCAATTGGTCATGATGAGCAATCTTCTTAATATGTTGCTGATTTTGGTTTGCCAGAGTTTCCTTGACAATTTTTGTATCTGTTTTCATTAGGGAGATTGGTCTATAATTCTCTATCTTAGATGTATCCTTACCTGGTTTAAATATCAAGGCGATGTTAACTTTGTAGAATGAGTTTGGGAGCGCTCCCTCCATTTCTACTTTTTGAAATAATTTGAGTAAACTGGTATTAATTCTTCTTTGAAAGTTTTGTAGAATTCTACTGTGAACCCATCAGGTCCTGGGCTCTTCTTTTTTGGGAAAATTTTTATAACTTTTCTACTTCAGCCTAAGTAGTGGGTTTGTTTAAGTCACTTATGTCCTCCAGGGTTAATTTTGGTGAATTGTATGTGTCAATAAATTTATCTATTTCTTTTGTATTTTTGTATTTTGGGGAATACAATTTTGCAATGTATTACCTGATGATTTTCTGTATTTCATTGTAATAGGCGGTTATGGTCCCTTTTTCTCTCTAATTTTTATGATTTTGGCCTTTTTCTTTTTTCTTTCTGATGGGATTGGCCGCGGGAGCATCTATTTTACTAATCTTTTCAAAGGACCAGCTTTAAGTCTCATTAGTTCTTTGAATTATTTCATTAGATTCTAATTGAGAAATCTCTGCCTTGATTTTTTTTTTTTTTTTTTTTGTGGTACTGGGGGTTGAACCCAGGGCCTTGCACTTGCATGCTCTGGAAGTGCTGGACCACTGAGCTGCACCCTCAGCCCACTGTTTTATTTTTTGAGACAGGGTCTCGCTAAGTTACAAAGACTGTCTCTAGTCTCAAACTTGCGATCCGCCTGTCTCCGTCTCCTGAGCCACTGGGATTACAGGTGTGCGCCACTGCGCCTGGCTCTGCCTTGATCTTGATAAGTTCTGTCTAAGTGCTCCTTTTGGGATTGATTTGTGGTTGGCTTTCTAGTGCCTCGAGATGGTTCATTGGGTCATTTACTTGGCTTATCCCTATTACATTATTGATGAAAGAACTCAATCCTGTTAACCTCCCTCTTAGAACTGCCTTTTCTGTATCCTATATGTTTTATAAGATATGTTTTCATACTCATTTAATTGCAGAAATTTTTTAATTTCTGTTGTATTTTCTTCAATAACCCATTGGTCATTCAGCAATATATTATTTAGTCTCCATGAATTTGTAAAATTTCTTGTGTTTTTCTTGTTTTTGAGTTCCAATTTTATTCCCTTATTGTCTGAAAAGGTACTGGGGATGATTTCTACTGTTTTTTTTTTTCTTGAGGCTATTTTTGCATAATAAAATGTGATCTTAGAGAAAGTTCCATGTTGTGCTGAGACGAATGTATATTCCTCATGAGATGGATGGAATATTCTGTAATATCTGTGAGTTCCAGTTGGTCTAAAGTGTAAATTAAGTTCATCTTTTTCTGTTGATTTTTTTGTTTTGATGACCTGTCTCTTAGTGAAAGTGGGGTATTGAAGTCCCCAATATTGTGTCTAGACCAGTGTATTCCTTTATTTCCCATAAAATTTGTTTTATCAAGCTAGGTGCTCCTATATTTGGAGAATATATATTAAGTAATAATATTGGTTCCTGGTTGGTTGTTACTTTTAGTAATACATAGTGTCCTTCTTTATCTCTTCTAATTAGTTTTGGATAGAAGGTTAATCTATCTGAAATTAGTATTGTGACTCCTGCTTTTTTTGTTTTCCCTGGACTTGATATATTGTTTTCCAGCCCTTAATTCTCAATGTATTACAGTCTTTATGAGTTAGGTGAGTCTCTTCAATGGCACATATCAAGGGTTTATGTTTGTTTCATCCAATTGGCCTGTCTATGTCTCTTCATTGGTGATTTAAGACTATGTACATTAAGAGTAATTATTGAGCAGTGTTAATTGTTATGCATCCAGTCAGTACTTGTTACTGGTTTTTGATTCATGTTTATCTTATTTCTTTCTTGATTTCCTCTCATGTTAGTTGTTCGCTTCTTTGATCTTCTTCGTGGGGTTGTCTTATCTACCCTGTATGTGGTAGCTGATTGAGGATCCTCTGTAATGTTGGCATGGTGGTTGTGAATCATTTGAATGTGGCAATATCATGGAATGTCTTATACTCCTTGTCTATTTTAAAAGATAACTTTGCTGGTAATAAATTCTTGGTTGGAAGTTGTTCTTTTTAAGAACGTGGATTATATGTGTTCAGGCCTTTCTAGCTTTCAGAGTTGATGTGGAGAAGTCCACAGTTATTTTCATGGGTTTGCCTTCGAAGTTCAGTTAGTGTTTTTCTCTAGCTATTTCAAAACTGCTTTTCTGCTGTCCAATGTAAGCATTAGCACAATATGTCATGGGGAGGATCTTTTTGGGGTGGGGTTCTGCATGATTCAGTTGTGTAAATATCCAGTTTTGCATTTGATTTGGGAAGTTTTCACTCAATATATTTTGGAATAAATTCTCTAGTCTTGTATTGCTTTCTGCTTCTTCAGGGACTCCCTGAATTCTTAAATTTTGCTTTCACATTTTGTCTAAAACCTCTTAGAGATCTAGCTTCAATATTTTCTCCATCTTAGCTTGTGTGTACTTAATATTTGTATTCCTTCCCTTTGTGTATGAGATCCTCTGTTCAGCCTCATCCAGTCTTGATGCTAAGGATTCTATTGAAGTGTTTATTTCATTCAGCTTGCCTTGCATTTCAAGGATTGTAGCTTGGTTTGTTCTATTCATTTCTATCTCCAAGGAGAGTACAGACTCCAAATGAAATACCTTCTCCAAGATCTCAAGGGTGCTGCTAGTGTTAGCTTTGATATCTTTTATTGTTGTTGTTGTTAGGTGTCATCAAGTCGGTATCTGACTCATAGCGACCCTCATAGGGTTTTCAATGGCTGACTATTTTGGGATTGCCTTGGGAGTGGATTGCCAGGTCCTTCTCCCATTTTTGCAGTGCTGGGAATTGAACTCGGGACTTCAGAGACTGCAGCACAGTGCTCTACCAACTGAGCTAGCATGTTAATAATAAAAATTCTGAATTCTGATTCTGCCAACTCTAGAAATTGGGATTGCTTGGTATTGTCTAGTGAGGGCCTTTGGTCTGTGGTATCTTTGCATCCAGAGAGTCCTTTCATGTACTTTTTTTTTTCCTGTGGCTTCCCCTTGCTTGGTCTGGGAGTTAGGTTCTACCTCCTCCAATTGTGAAGATTTTCCCTCTGACGTTCTTTTGAGGTTGAGTGATGATTGTCTGGCACTTTTCTCTCACTCCCTCACCCTACTTTCACATCAAAAGTTGGCAGGTCTAAGGGGAGGAGTTTCTGTACAGCATCCCTCCAGCAGAGGATGATGGGGGAAGTCCACACTAGTCTCTTGGTCTGGCTCAAGTTTCAGGATGCTCTCCACGATCTGCCTGTGGGGTACTCCTCCTTTGCCATGCTAGCAGAGAGGCAGTGTGTCCCCTGCTGCCCCATCAAGACCCCTGGCTCCTACACAGAGCTTGCAGATGATTACAAGCCAGATCCTGATGCCAGGCTCACTGCTGTCCTTCATTACCTGAGCCCCACTGTGCTTGCTTGCAGATCCCCTGCTGCAGTAGGTGGGATGATATTGTGCTACCCCCAGTGAATCTGAGGCCTGTGATTCCTTATGGGACTTGTGCTGCCCTCTCTCCTGTCATGGAATTCATGGCTAGGGCTTATGCAAAGGGAGAATGGTGGGTACACTGGCCCACGTGCTGCACGCATGGTCTGAGGTCCCACTGTCCTTTTGTGTAACTTGAGCCCTGCCTTGTTTTCTCACTGATCCCACACTGCAGTGGGTGAGATGATATCATACTGCCCCCAGTGAATCTGGGGCCTGTGCTCCTATGCGGAACTCGTACCACACCCTTCCCCTGTGGTGAACTGCATGGGTAGGACCTCCACAGCAGGGGAATGGTATCTGTGCTGGCAATGTACTTGGAGTCTGGTCACCTTCTGTTCTATCTTGTTGTCCCAAGCCCCATCACACTCGCTAGCTGATCCCATGCTGCAGTGTGTAGTATGATATTGTGCAACCCCCAGAGTGTCTGTGGTCTGTGCTCATATGGACCCATGCCCCACTGCTTTCCATTTGCATTCTGCAAAGCCAGGACCTCCACAGTGGGGGGATGGTGGGCATGCAGCAGGCACCGCACCTGGTGTCTGAGACTCACTCACCAGTTCTCTCTGTGGAAAGGGCTACCTGTGTTTTATTGGCAGGTTGTTGGCAGGCTGCCGGAGCCACACTCTTTGGGGAATTTGAGCTCCAGGTGTCCACATGAAATTTTCTCCTGGGCTGTATGTTCTCCATGCCCTGTGATGCAGATGATGAGGGATCATCCATAGCAGTTTCTCTGTTCTTTTCCACTTTTCTTTTTCAATGTCATGGACCTCTGGAGTCTTTTCTCCATCTGCACAATCCACATGGTGCCAGAGGAATTACTGGTGGGTTTTCTGGTGGCCCAGTTCTGTGTAGCTGACAATTTTCTCTTCCCATGGGAGGACGCCTCCAAGGTTCTGGTGGTACATCTCACTGACCTGCTGTGCTGATTCCTTCTCCCCATTCAAAAATTCCTCCAGCATTGGTGATATTTCCCTAACCTCGTTGGTTTTTTTTATATAGCCCTACCTCCTACCTAACTTGTTTCTCTGTCTGAATGATTAATATGAGTTCTAAGCCATTATTTAAGCTCTCCTATCTCTCTGAGTCTTAAGGCAGGTGATATCGGTCTGCCATCTTAGCCCTAGGTGTGAAATATACCTTGAAATGTATATATATGTATATTTGTATACATATATATATGCACACATACATGTATATTTTATGTTTATATATATTTATATCTACATGTATCTATAATACACCACACACACACACACACACACACACACACACACACACACACACACACACATGAAATGGGATGACTAAATCTAAATCTAGCTAAATAATACATGTATTCCCTCAGTTATCATTTTACTTGTAAGGACACTATTAGCATTTTTCATGAATACAATAAATTGTTATTAACTGTAGTCATCACATTATATGATAGATCTCTTCAACTTCTTTCCTCCACCTAACTGAAATATTGTGACCAACATTTTCCCATCTGCCCCCCAACAATTCAAACCATAGATAACCACAATTCTACTCTAGTTTTATGAGATAAGCTCTTCTAAAACCTGCATAACAGTTCAACCCTTATTTTATACCATATTTAAAAATCAACTCAAAATGGACTGAAGACTTATGTGGGTAATTCTTGACATATATATAATGCTATTCTGGCTATCTATTGTTTGTTTTAATAATAATTTGTAATCATTTTATTTATCAATGTCCCTTCTTTGTTGTTAGGTGCCATTGAATCTATCCAACTCATAGCGACACTCATAGGATGTTCAATGGCTGAGTGTTTCAGGATTGTTTTTTAAGGGTAGATTGCCACATCTTTCTCAAAATCAATGGCCTTTTAGGACCTGTTGTTGTTGTTGTTATTAGGTGCCGTCGAGTTGATTCTGACTTATAGAGACCCTATGTACAGCAGATCAAAACATTTGCTGATTCTGTGCCAGGCAAATGAACTTATTTATCTTTAAGCCAATTGTTGCAGACACTGTATCAATCCATCTGGTGGAGGGTTTCCCTCTTTTGCGTCGAGCTGCCACTCTCCCAAACATGATGTTCTTCTCCAGGAATTGATCTCTCCTGACTACATGTCCGAAATATGTAAGACGCAGTCTGGCCATTCTTGCTTCCAAGGAGCACTCTGGTTGAACTTCTCCTAGGAGAGATTGTTGGTGCTTTTGGCAGTCCATGGTATATTCAATAGACGTCCCCAGCACCACAATTCAAAAGCATCAATTCTTTTCTGTCTCTCTTGTTCAATGTCCAGCTTTCACAACCATATGATGCCACTGAAAATACCATGGCATGAGTCAGACGCACCTTCGTCTTCAATGTGACATCTTTGCTTTTCATTAATTACTCTAAAGAGATCTTTTGCCACAGCTTTTCCTAGAGAAATGCGTCTTTGGATTTCTTGACCGCTGCTTCCACGGGTGTTGATTATAGAGCCAAGCAAAGCAAAATCTTGGACAACTTCAATCTTTTCTCCATTTAGTGTGAAGTTGCGTGCTGACCCAGTGGTAAGGATTTTTGTTTTGTTGATGTTTAGTCATAACCCATATTGAATGCTATCCTCTTTGATCTCCATCAGTAAATGTTTTAAATCCTCTTCACTTTCAGCAAGCAGAGTTGTGTCATCTGCATAATGCAGGTTGTTAATGAGTCTTCCTCCAATCTTGATGCCACATTCTTCCTCATAAAGTCTAGCTTCTCAGATTATTTGCTCAGATTATTTGAAAAGATAGGGTGAAAGTATACAGCCCTGATGCACACCTTTCTCAACTTTAAACCAGGCAGTGTTTCCTTGTTCTATTCACACAACTGCCTCCTGGATCATGTACAGATTTCTCATGAGCTCAATTAGGTGTTCTGGTATTCCCATTTTCCGAAGTGTTATCTATAATTTGTTATGACCCACACAATCAAATGCCTTTGCATGATCAATAAAACATAGACAGACACCTTCTGATATTCTTTGCTTTCAGCTTATATCCACCTTACATCAGCAATGCTGTCTCTGGTTCCCTGCTCTCTTCTGAATCCCCCTTGATTTTCCGGTAATTCCCTGTCTACATACTGCTGGAGTCACCTCTGAATGATCTTTAGTAGAATTTTGGTTTTCTGCAATATTAATGATATTGTCCAATAGTTTGCACATTCAGTTGGATTCCCTTTATTGGGAATAGGCACAAATACGGGTATCTTCCAGTCAGTTGGCCAAGTAGCTGTTTTCCAAATCTGTTGGCATAAACATGTTAACATCTCCAGTTCTGCGTCTGTTTGTTGAAACATCTCTATTGGTATCCCATCAATTCCTGGAGCCTTGTGTTTCACCAGTTCTTTCAAGGCAGCTTCCACTTTGTCCTTCAACACCATTGGTTCCTCTTCATATGCAACCTCTTGGAATGGTTGGTCATCTACCAATTCTTTCTTTTATAATGACTCTGTGTATTCTTCCCATCTTCTTTTGATGTTTCCTGCATCATTTCATATTTTCCCTGTAGAATCTTTCACTATTGCCATTCGAGGCTTGAATTTTTTCTTCACTTCCTTAAGCTTGAGAAACACAGAGCATGTTCTTCCCTTTTGGTTTTCTGCCTCCAGCTCCTTGCACATGTCATTACAATATTTGTTTTTGTCTTCTCGAGCTGCCTTCTGAAATCTTCTGTTTAGTTCCTTAACTTCATCATGTCTTCCTTTTACGTTGGCTGCTCGACATTCAAGGGAAAGTTCTACTGTCTCTTTTGACAAGTAATTTGGTCTTTCCTTTTTTTCTTTTCTTTTTAAGAACTTTTTGCTTCCTTCTTGAATGATATCTTCGATTTCATGCCACAACTCTTCTGGTCTCCTGTCATTTGTCTCTAATGCATTAATCTTATTTTTGAGGTGGTCTCTGAACTCAGGTGGGATATACTCAAGGTCATACTGTGGCTCTTGTATACTTATTCTAATTTTCTTCAGCTTCAGTTTGAACTTGCATATGAGAAGTTGATAGTCTGATCCACAGTCAGCACCTGGTCTTGTTTTGACATTTTGTTCAGAGCTTTTCCATCGTCTCTTTCCACATATGTAGTCAATTTGATTCCTGTATGTTCCATCTGGTGAAGTCCATCTGTATAGTCTCCATTTATGATGTTGATAAAATGTATTTGCAATGGAAAGGTCATTGGTCTGAGAAAATTCTATCATGCTATCTCCAGCTTTGTTTCTGTCACCAAGACCATATTTTCCAACTACTGAGCCTTCTTCTTTGTTTCCAACCTTTTCATTCCAGTCACCAGTGATTATCAGTATGTCTTGATTGCATGTTTGATCTATTTCAGATTGCAGAAGCTTATAGAAATCTTCCCTTTCTTCATTTGTGGCCTTAGTGATGGGTGCATAAATTTGAATAATAGTCACATTAACTGGCCTTCCTTGTAGGCATATGGATATTATTCTATCACTGACAACATTGTATTTCATGACAGACCTTGAAATGTCTTTTTTGATGATGAATGCAACCCCATTTCTTTTTAGGTTATTATTCCCATCATAGACCATATTACTGTCTGATTCAAAATGGCCTATGGTGGTCCATTTTAGCTCACTGATGCCAGAATGTCAATGTTTATGTGCTCCATTTCTCTTTTAACAATTTGTAATTTTCCTAGATTCATACTACTTACATTCCATTTTCTAATCATTAATGGATGTTTACAGTTGTTTCGCCTCATTTTGAGTCGTGTCTCATCAGCAAATTGAGGTCCCTGGGTTTTACTCCATTTTTGTTTTCATGGAAGACTCTACTTTGAAGAGGCAACTCTTCCCCAGTAGTCTTTTGAGTGACTCTCAATCTGGGGGTCTCATTTTTAGGCACTATATCTGACAGTATTTCTTTGCTACCCATAGGATTTTCAATGGTTAGTCATTTCGGGAGTGGTTCGCTAGGTCCTACTCCCTAGTCTGTCTTAGTCTGGAAGCTCAGCTGAAAACCTGTCCACCATGGGTAACCTTGCTCATATGTCAGGTACCAGTGGCAGAGCTCTCACCCTCATCACAACACAGAAGCCCCCACAGTGCAGAAAACTGACAGACATGTGCGGGTTAGGACATGTGTATTAACATATTTGGGAAGACTAATTCATCACATAGGCAAATAGTCTATTGGGTAAGATTGCTAAATTTAGCAAATAAAAAAGTAACTGAGGTACAATTATTTTTGAATTTCAGATAAACATTGCAAACATTTTAGTATAAGTATGCCTCAAGTATTTGATGCATTCTTATGCAAGATTCTAACAGCTTATCAAACCCTTTGGGAAATACTGACTTTCTTTTGTTATAACTTCATTAAATGTTCCAGATTGTTTTTCACTGACCTGGCCAAGGAGGAGATTTTATATATCATCTACATATATGGCAGTGGACATCGATTGGGACATGGTCACTCTTACCTAAAAGTCATAATAATGATGTATAAGGTTATTGCTCAAACCTCCTCAGAAAGAAACAACTAGAGACCTTTGCTGAAACTACTGGAAAACAGAAAAAATCTTACCTGTGTGAATAAAAACGCTGTCAGAAAGAAACCCACAAGCTGCAGAAGAGATACTGTGCAGTGATGGTTAAAACAAAACATTACAGAATAAAATATAGGAAAGAGCAGAGAGAAAGCTAAGATTTGCTTCTCAAAAATGCTTTGATTCTCTGGAGACAGCTGACTAGATTAGATATATAGTTGGCCTTTTCATTTACAGAAGGCAATAAATTCTCTGTTTTATGTTGTTTTTAGGTGCTGTCGAGTAGTTCACATCAATTTGCATTCAGTGCCTCATACTCATAGGTGACAGATGCCCAGCTAATAATACAAGAAAAGATCATCTACAGAGATTATCAACTACTGAGTAGTTGGGGGATAACAGACTGTTAGGGAAAGGCAAGGGAAGAAAGACATGAACATCATAAACTTGTGATTCTGTGGGTTTATGGGGCTCACCTGGATGGTTTTCTCTTGGTCTTTTGGAAGTTGTAGTAAGATGGTAGATGGGACTGTAGCCACCTGAAGGCTCAGTGGGGCTGGACATCTAACATGGCTCACTCATGTGGCTAGAAGTCAATGCTTACTGTTAGTAGGGATCCCAGATAGTCCTCACTCGCTGAACACAGTGTGGCTTGAATTTCCCATAGGATGGAAACTAGGTTCAAGTACAATTTCCAAGAGACTGAGAAATTGAAATATTTGTATAACTTTAGCATCAAAGTCTTACTACATGACTTTTGCTTGAATTTAATTGGCTAAAATTAAATTATAGGGACATTCCATATATCATGAGGGAATCAATACAAGGCACATGATTATTGGACCAAGAGGGAAGGGGTGTGGCACATCTATGGAGACCAGATACTACAGTATACTAATTTAAGTGATTAGTCACGTTCCTCTTTCAGAGCTATCTCAAAATGAAATTTCCTGAATTGTTTAGTTCCACATTATTTACTTTTCCCATAAGAAGATAAAAATTTTGAAGGTTCTGACTTGTAATGTTTTCCTTGTTCTCCTTGTGTTGCTTGCTTATGGTAGCCACTATTGAAGGAAGAAGTACATAAACTATTATATAAATGAATAAATTCGTTCCTGAAGCCAGGTCTATTGGGCTTTGAATATTGTGTATACTTAATTTACCAAATCACATATTGTGTCAGAAAAAAACCTTTAACTGGAGATCAGCATAACTAAAAGGAAAATCAGTTGGTCTATATTCACTTAGAGAAATTATTTTGTTGTACTATAATATTGAATGCATATGAAAGATTCGGACTAATAAACTGCTTTGTTAATCTGTTAATTATAAAATTAAAACTTTGGGTAAATTTTTCTTTCACCACCCTAATTATTTTAGATTTGAGCCACTAAATCTACTTCTGTAAGATTATTTAAAAGTTGTAAAGGCTTCCACAACTAAATTTGAAGGGAATTAGGAGAAATAGAGGTCTTAGGAATCTTGAAATTAGTGTTAATATAGGTGTTGGCCACAAATATTATTCAATTACTAACAGTCACCACATGGTGCTGGGATTTAGCTCAGTTGGTAGAGCGCTGTGCTGCAGTCTCTGAGGTCCCGAGTTCAATTTCCAGCACCGCAAGATGGGAGAAGGGCCTGGCAATCCACTCCCAAGGCAATCCCGAAATAGCCATTGAAAACCCTATGAGGGTCGCTATGAGTCGGATAACGACTTGAGGACACCTAACAACAACAACAATAGTCACCATTGGTCGCATAAGTATTGCTTCTTGTTGTTGTTGTTAGGTACCATGTATAGTAAATATTTAATGAATGAAATGTACCTAATTTGGTATATCAGATTGCAAACATAGACTTTCTTTATAAGGACATTTAAATCAACTCTTCTATTATTTCAGTTTTTCATAAAGCCAACACTTATTTTCTGAAAGAATCATCAAAAATATTCTGTAATAGCACATAGCCCATAGAAACATTTTGATAAATTGAATTAGACAAGTGAAGATTTCAGTTCTCTAGAAATACACACACTTTAAAGAATAAATGGATAAAAATTGCTGGGGCAATGTGGGCTTAGGTTTTGTCAAATTTTCAATGTTTGCAAAATTGTTTGAGGCATCAGATGACCTAGAACACAATTTCTTCCCCTGTCCTTTGATTGCTGCCTCAAATGTATCAAAGTACAGTTGAGACATTATTAAGTAATCTTCTCTCACGTCTTTAATGTTTTTTTAAAAAAATAAGGCAATGAAGAGGTTTTGGTGGTTGATATCATTCTGGTTAATATCACAATTGCCATGACTTTATGTAATAAGGAAACCATAGGTTTTTGCATAAATCTTTGTGATTTATAAAGTAATTTCCACAATTTGAAAACCAGATAATCTTGGATTTGAATCTGAACTCAGCTACTTACTATCTAAATGCTTTTGAACAAGTTATATTGCCTTGCTAGGATTCAGTTTTGTCTTTTGAAAACTAGGCTTCATAACAGTACCTGCTTTGTATGCTTGTTGTAAGGACTAAATAAATTAACATGTATAGAGTATTAGTACCATTCAGGGCACACAGAAAGTTCCGTGTAAGTGAGAGTGATTATGATTATTTCCTATTCATCTTGATCTATAATTTTCTGAAGAAGTTTATGTATTGTATTATTTATTACCCTTTCCCTCTCCTCTAACTAGATCCAATCAAGTTCAGAGAAAATGAAGTGACCAGATATGGGCTCATATCTGCTAAGATGTAAATCTGAGTCTCAGCCTCAGTGTGAACAAGTGTGAACAAACAGCAATCTATTTTTTCCTATGGAAGTGCCAAATTCTTTTTCTGTGTTTTCAGGAATGTAGTATGATTTGAGTTGTATGGTGTTAAATTCAGCAATTCATCTATATATACTTCTTTTTTTCTCTTATTGAAAATGTATTTAATTAAACTACATATTTTAAATTGTGGTCTATTTCTTGGTGTTCTTGAGTTAGGCAGATTAAAAACAATCAGTCTACCTAAGCATCAATTTTGAAAGATAGGATATTTTCCTCGTTTTATTTTTGGTTTACTGTTTTTCTGTTTTATTTTGTGGTGGCAGTTGTTGAGTTTCATTTTTCTCTGCTTTTACTACAAATAATTCATACTGACCTAGATAAAAGTTTTATCTGTAGGTAGGCAGACAGGCATGCAGTAATTAGAGATCTGACTGTATTAAGAACTACTTATATCAAAATGTGATTTACTGTACTTTTCAGATAAGGGTTTCTCTTTGGTCTCTGGTGAGGTAGCAATTACACCATCATCTCCAAACTTCAACAGCTTATATATGAAATTGCAAGTGTGCATGCTGTGCAAGCACAAATTTGATACCTATGTTTAGAATCTTTATGACGGTGTTGCAAATTCTTAGGCAACTTTTATGCTGTGCGAAGTAAAGATATGGCACACTGACATGCAAAAAGAAATTACAAAGGTGATATTTTACACTAAAATATTACTTAATGTATAAGAAAAATGAAAATATCTTCAGTTGGAACCAAATCTAATTAAGAAGGAAGAAATTAATGTATGTGATCTGATTATTTGCTACTATGCTGGAGATTAACAATGTACCATGTATGTACCATTGGATATATTAATATGAAATTTTTACTTATTTATGTCTTTACCATTAGTTCTTTCTCAGTAGATAGGTGTGGTATTACCACACAGTATACACAATAAATTTCTACTAATTGATTAATAAACTCTAAAGTATTACTAGAAGTCTTTGAAATAAAAAATATGTTAGGAACAAAAAGCATTAAGGACATATTTATAATAAAGGAAAAATGTACCTAATTCTTGTAAATAATAATAAATATATTTAATATCATTCATAAGTGTTTAAAAAGTTATTTTTCAAGAAATCCATTTGTACTAGACTGTAATTGTATTCCTATACCACCCTAGCATCTGATCTCATCAGATCTCAGAAGATAAGCAGGGATGCTCCTGCTTAGTACTTGGATGGGAGGCTACCTGGGAATGCCAGATGCTGTAGGCTTGGGAGAAGGACCTGGCAGCTGACTTCTGAAATGATCAGTATTGAAAACACTATGAATAAGCGGAGAAGCACTGACAGTAGTGTGAGGCAGGGCACAGTGTTGGGGAGTGTTTCATTCTGTTGTACATAGGATCACTCTGAGTAGGATTCAACTTGATGGCACCTAACAACAATACATTAGAAAATGCCTCTTTCTATGAAAGTAGTGAAAAGAACTATTTATAAAACTATACATTTACATATGCAACAAAATTCTTTTTTAATATAATTATTTTTATTTTTAAAATAAAAATGTTTTAATTTTTAATTAGTATACAATACAATGGTTTTCATTATGGTATTTTCATGCAATTATTTGTATTCTCTACTGTGTTCACCCCTTGTTACCTTCCCTATTTCACCTTCCCCTTGTCATTATTCCTCCATCTTCATCAGGGAGTCCCCCTTTTACTTTCAAGTCACATTCATGAAACCATTCATATTAAGTTTTTCTTTTCTTCAAATTCAGATTTCACATTTGAGAGAGAACATGAAGTATTTTTCTTTCTGGGTCTGGTGACACTCTCCAGGTCCATCCATTTTCCCACAGAAAACATAATTTCATTCTTTGTGGCTAAATCTAATTTCATTGTGTGTATGTGCCACTTTTTTATCCATTTGCATTAGTCAGCTGTTGTGGCTGTATGTAGGAGAAAAAGCAACAGAAACAAACTTATGAAGGAAAAAGTTAATGGGAGCTCACAGTTAGAGAATCAGTCCATCATGGTGTATGGGCAAGCATGTCTGTGGCAGCAAGACATTCCATCTTCTTTAGCTGGAAGCAGAGGGAGAGAAGGGCCAAAAGTCCTAGATAAAAACCTCCAAAGGCCCACTCCCAGGGAGCTACATCCACCAACTAGAACCACCTCCTAAGTTTCACAACTTCTCAGGACAGTGCCACTAGCTGGGGACAAGCATTAAAGCACATGACTTTTGGAGAATTTATATTCAAATCATGATACCATTTATCTGTTGATTGACATCTAGACTAATTCCATATCTGGGCTATTGGAAACAGTGCTACAATGAACATGGAAGTATGGGTGTCTGTATGATATATTGACTTAGATCCCTTTGCGTATATGTATAGGAGTGGTATAGTTGGGTAATATTTGTTGTTGTTAGGTGCTGTCGAGTCAGTATCCGACTCATAGCGACCCTCTGTACAACAGGGGAAACACTATTAACAGTGCTTCTCTGCTGTTCATAGGGTTTTCAATGGCAGATTGATTTTTGGGAGGGGGTTGCCAGGTCCTTCTCCCAAGCCTACAGCTTCTGGTGTAGTTTTCTGTGGAATCCCCATACTGATTTCATATTGGCTGTACTAAAGTACATCCCCAACAACAGTGTACTCGGGTTCGACTTTTTTTTTTTTTGGCTAACATTTGTTGTTTTTTATCTTATTGATGCTAGCCACTCTGATTGGGGTGAGATGGAATCTCAATATAGTTTTGATTTGCATTTCCCTGATGTCTAAAGATTCTGACCATTTCTTCAGATATTTATTGGTCATTTGTACTTCTCTTGAGAACTGTTCAATTTAACTGCCCATTTATTGATTGGGTTATTAATATTTTTGGTGTTTACTCTTTTTGAGTTCTTTATAGATTCTAGATATTAATTCCTTGTCAGATTTATGGTTGGAAAAGATTTTTCCCATTCTGTGGGCCCTCTTTATTGTATTAATTGTTTGCCTTGCTGTGACACTTTTTAATCTCATGCAATCCCATCTGTCAACTCTTACTACTATTTCCTGGGGGTCTTGTTAGAAAGTTCTTGGCTATGCCTAAATCTTGAAGTGTTTTCCTTAAATTTTCCTCTAGCAGTTTCAAAATTTCTTGTTTTATGTTGCCATCTTTGATCCATTTTGAATTGATCTTTATACACAGAGATAGGAATCTAGTTTCATTCTTCTACATGTAGATATCAATTTTTTTCTGAGCACAATTTTTGAATCGACTGTCTTTTCTCCAATTTATGTTATTGGTACTTTTGTCAAAAATCAAATGGCTATAACTGTGTGGATTTTTGGGTTCTCTATTCCTTTTGTGTACATGTTTTTTTATGTGCCAGTACACTTTTTGTGACTATAGTTCTGTAGTATAAGAGTTCTGTAGTAATATCAGGTCTTGTGAAGTCTTCTGCACCACTTTTTCTATTCAGGATTAATTTGTGTACCTGGGAGTCTTTTATGATGCAATATAAATTTTAGGATTTTTTCTATTTCTACAAAGAATGTCATTGGAATTTTTATAGGAATTGCATTTAATCTGTAGGTCATCTTTGGTACAAAAGCCATTTTGAAATATTAATTCTGCTAAACCATGAGAACAGGAGGTCCTTCCATCTTCTAGTGCCTTCTTAAATGTTTTCTTCAGTGTTTTGAAGTTTTCACCTCCTTGGTTAGATTTATTCCTAGATTTGTTTTCATGAGGCAATTGTGAATGGTACTGTTTTCTTGATTTTCTTCTAAGTATGTATGTTAATGATATGTAGAAGTCCTTCTGAGATTTGGATATTGATTTTATATTCTGTTACTTTGCTGAAAGTATTTATTGGATCTAAGAGTTTTGTGGTAGAGCTTTGGGGTCTCTTAATTATAGGATTATATTGTTCCAAATAGAGAAAATTGACTTTCTACTTTCTCTATTTGTATCCCTTTTACTTGCTTCTCTTGCCTTATTTCTCTGGCTAAATTTCAATCACTATGTTGAATAAGAGTGAAAAGGGTAGACAGCCTTGTCTCCTTCCTGATTTTAATGAAATGCTTTCAGTTTTCCCCCTTTGTATAATATCATATATAGGTTTGACTTTTATAGCTTTTATTACTTTGATGTATGTTCCTTCTTCTCTCAGTTTCTTCAGGGCTTTTATTGTGAAGGGATGTTGAAGTTTGTTGAAGACCTTTTCTGCATCTATTGAGATTATCATGTGATTTTTGTCTCTGAATTTATTTATGTTGTATTGCACTTATTGATTTGCATAAGTTGAAACATCCTTGAATCCCTAGAATAAAAAAAACATGATCAATGTATATGATCTTTTTAATATGATGCTGCATTTTGTTTGCAAACATTTTATTGATAATTTTTATATCTATGTTTCATCAGAACCATTGGTCTATAGTTTTTGTTGTGTCTTTGTTCTGATTTTGGTGAGGGTGATATTGGCTTCATAGAATGAGTTTGAGAGCATTTCTTCCCTTTCTATTTTATGGAATCATTTGAGGGGCATAGGTGTTAATTCTCTAGTCTTGGTAGAATTTGACTGTGAGTCCATCAGGTCCTGGGTTTTTCTTTGTTGGGAGACTATTACTGCTTCAGTTTCATTGCTTATTATAGGACTGTTTAAGTTATTTATGTCCTTTGATCTAATTTTAGTGGATCATATGTGTTAAGGAATTTATCCATTTTTATATTTGGGGTAAATATATGTATATTCTGAAATCTAATCCCAATTCTTTCAATGTATTTAGAAGGCTACAAAATCAGATGTGGATTTGAATTTCTTACAGATTGCATTTGCAATAGAGAGCTGTGTCAAGAGCTTTTTCGTGGAAATCCAATTTGTATGTGATTCTAATTCACATCTGAATTTATAGCCCTCTAAAACTGTTGAAAGGATGGGGATAGGATTCAAGAACATTTGGGAAGTCCTCAGTTTTCCCTTATAATCCTTTATATTTAGTTATTATCTGTTTTAATGATCTCATTTTCATTTTCAATTTTATTAATTTAGATTTTCTCTTTCTCTCTTTTGGTTAGTTTGGCTAAAGATTTGTCAATTTTGCTTATCTTTTCTAAGAACCACTCTGTTTCATTGATTCTTTGTATTATTCTTTTGTTGTTGTTGTTGTTGTTAGGTGCTATCGAGTCAGTGTCCTACTCATAGTGACCCTATGTACACTAGGCAAAACAGTATTGTTAGTGCTTCTCTGCTATTCATAGGGTTTCCAATAGCTGATTGTTTTTTGGGAGTGGGATTCTGAGTCTTTTTCACAAGCCTACAGAGGTGGTCTTCTATCCAAGTACTAACCAGGTCTGACCCTGCTTAGCCTCTGAGATCTGACAAGACTGGATGCCACGATGGTACGGCTGCAGGTGATTGTTCTTTTGTTGTTGTTAGGTGCCTTCGAGTCAGTATCCAACTCATAGCGACCCTCTGTACAACAGGGGAAACACTATTGTCAGTGCTTCTCTGCTGTTCATAGGGTTTTCAATGGCAGATTGATTTTTTGGGAGGGGGTTGCCAGGTCCTTCTCCCAAGCCTACAGCTTCTGGTGTTCCCAGGCGGTCTCCCATCCAGGTACTAACCAGGCCCGACCCTGCTTAGCTTCCGAGATCTG
>VMDO01031075.1:0-20514 GCA_007922755.1 Pedetes capensis
GTTTTCATTTTGTGAAAATTCTACCATTACTATCTACTATTTGTGGGGCTGGTGTTTAGCTCAGTTGGTACAGTGCCATTCTCCACTTTCTGAGGACCTGGGTTCAATCCTCAGCACCACAAAAATGGGAGAAGTACACGGCAATCCACTCCTGAAGCAATTCTGTAAGAATTGTTGTTGTTGTTGTTAGGTGCTACCAAGTCACGTCCAACTCATAGCCACCCTCATAGGGTTTTTAATGGCTTGTTGTTTCAGGATTGCCTCAAGAGTGGATTGCCACGTCCTTCTCCCATTTTTGTGGTATTGGGAATCGAACTCGAGACCTCAGAGACTGTAGTGCAACGCTCTACCAACTGAGCTAAATCCCAGCCCCTCTGAAACAATTAGCCATTGAAAATCCTATGAAGAGCAGAGAAGCACTGACACAGTGTCAGGCATGGCACAGTGTTGTGAAGTGTTTCATTCTGTTGTACATAGGGCCACTATGAGTTGGATCTGATTCTACGGCACCTAACAACAACAACAATTTACTATTTACCATGTATTATTATGCATGACATTGTAGTAAACCTTTTATTTACTTCATCTCATTCAGTCACCCTACTCATCCTAGGTCACAGGTGCTATTATTAGTCCTATTTGATACATGGAATAATTGAAGCTCATAAAAGTGAAGTGACTCCTCATTGTCTACAAAGCTAGTAGATGAAAAATCCAGGATTCCACCAACAGTAAGACTCCAGAAGCCAAATTCTGAACCTTGAAGACTGTCTCTAATCTGAACTTGGCACATCTATGTCACATTCTTCATATTTTTCTACCTAACAGCTGCACTAATCAGGGAATCAGTGACAAACAGTTGGTGCCATAACATTTTTATATTTCTCTGTTTCAGGTATTCATAAACATCCCAGTTTAATAAGAGCAATAAAAACTATTTTTAAGGAGCAAATGATGGAGTTTTAGTACTTTGAGATTCCTGAAATCTATGCTAAATAGGAGGTTGCTTACTCACTGTATCTGTGCTGGTGATACCTTAGTGAGTTCAATCTGCCTAACTGTATTTACACCATGTGCTTTGGTTTTTGGTCTTTCAGGCCATTTCTCTCCCATAAATAGACTATGAACTTATTTGCGGGACTATAAGGTTGAGGATATGGTTTCATGAGGAAGAGATCATAGGTCTTTCTTTGCTTAGGGCTTTTCCTTCCTACTCAATAAGAAATGTGGAACAGTAGGCTGCCCACATGCATTCAAGTGTTATGTGTTAGTTTTAGTATGCTGAAAGTATAAGGAGTCATCACTATTTGTAGTCCAATTCAGACACCAAACTTTCATTGGATGGATTCAATTTAAAAGCCACTGAACAAAGGTATGAAACATGGTTGTGTCAAAGAAAACTGTCCTGGAAGTGAGAAGCCCCAGATGTGGCCTTTGCTTTGTCATGAAAACAATGTATAATCTTGCACAGCTAACTTACCTTTCTAGTTCTAGTTTTCTCCTCTATATTCAAATTAAACTAGTGAGCCCAAAGGAGGTGAAGGAAATTAGAAACATCCTGTCTGACATTTTCCAGCAGGACAGATAAAGCACAAGCAAGCAATTTGATGTACCATAGAAAGCCTAGGCCTTGCAAACACACAGTGAAATTAATTCTGCACTTTGTTACCTCCTTGACCTTGAATGAGTCACCTTGTCCCTCTTATCCTCAGACTCCTTTTATATAGAAAACAGTATGACAATAGCAACTACCTTACAGAATTGTTGTGAGGATTCAATAACAATCCACATAGGCTACTACACTGCCTGATGTATAGTAAGTGTTCAATAAAGAATTGTTATTATTATTAGTAGTAATATTTTCATTTGATGCTGATTTCCAGAAACTCCTCTAGGATGCTCTTCTATAATTTGGGCATGAGAACTTCTGTGTTTCCCATCTAGCAGGGTTAATATAAACATAAGATTCATCTGTTCAGTCACTTAACAAATAAGTATTCAGCACTTAAGCAAAGCAATGCAATAAATAAGACATATATCCATGAACAAAACAGGCAAGGTTTGTGTTCTCAGAGCTTTGAATATATTTAGAGGAACCATAAAATAAATAAACAATTAAAGAATTAAGATCATTTCAAGTAGTAAAACAGTTCTAGAGAGAGAAGTTCCATTCTTGCTTTGTAGTAACAAGATTAAATCACCTAGTACAATGTCTGCTGTATGGCCAATATTCAACAGTATTTTTCAAAGCATCTTATGTTTATATTTGTTTCCTTGCATATTTTTACATGTCAACAATTGGGGTATGAATTTGCAGATAAAAGTTTATGTGTCTTTGATTTATCAAAATTGATTAAGGTCCTAATATAGAGACCAGAGTGAATAGTCAAAAAATGATTGTTGAATGAAAAAGTGAATTAAGAATGAATGAATAAATAAATAAATCTTTTTCTGGTAGCCTAGCACCACTGACCATTTCTTAATGATCAGTAAGCTCTTGCTGTCCCCTTACTGTTCCACAGTCCAACTAAAGTTTCTAGTCCTTGTTTCGTCATGACAGGCTATTTAACTTTCCATCCATTGTTCATCCAATTATACTCACTAGATGTCAAAATAAATTTTCCCCTACTTCCCAATTCTTATCTTGTTTTTACTTAATTTTTAAGTCTTACACCACTTCTACAAAAATACATGCACATGTCCAAATGCATGCTCGCACATGTGCAGCAATAACAAAACAACTGTCTACCTCTCACATCTGCTATAAAGGTTCCTCACTGGGGTTTTTCTCAACTTTTCTCTGAAACAGGGCACAGTATTGAAAGTTGATGACACCTAATTCCCTCTCTTTGTGGAAATAAAACAGTTATTGCCAATGATTCATCTTTAATGGTATATGACTCTTCTCTGTACCTATAGCTGGTGTTGTCAGGACAGGATTCTAAGAGAAGAGCTTGCAATTCTGCTCAATATGCAACTTTTAGCTAAAGTAGAGCCATCCAATGAAGAAGAGAGGGTCTGAAGCTTACACTTCTCTCTGACAGAAATACTGTTGACCAACTTCTCCCTACAGTGACCATAGGTACTAGAGCTGCTAGGTTGACTTGCACTGATTAAGGCCATCCCTGGGCAAAGGAAGCCTCCAGGCTTTGATCCATGCACTTGAAAACTGCTCTACACAAAATAATTCTTCATTGTCTTTTATTAAGGAATCAGTAACACTCTTCATTTTCCTTCTCACACTCAGGACAGCAGAAATAATCTTGACAGTTATTTCTGCTGGTCTCCCTCAGGTTGTAATGACCTGTTAGTTTGGTTGGTAAGCCTCTTTTACATGTTCAGCTCCTGGGTGACACTTATTAAATGCCCAGGTTTTTGTTTGTTTGTTTGTTTGTTTGTTTGTTGCAGTACTGGGGGTTGACCCAGGGCCTCATGCCTGCATGCTTTGCAAGTGCTATGCCCTATGGGCTGTACTGGTGATACCTGCACCCTATGTGCTGCACCAGCCCACTTTTTTTTTTTTTTTTTGAGACAGGGTCTCGCTAAGTTACGCAGACTGCCTCTTGTCTCAAACTTGTAATCCTCCTGCCTCCACCTTCCAAGCCCCTGGGATTATAGGGTGGCATCACTGCACCCAGCTTTTAAGTGTGTTTCTTATTCTAAACACCTCAGTTCTGCTTTGTTCAGACCACATTGTAAAGATGGGTGAACATGCATAACTTTATATTTTTACATATCCATAGCCCCACAAGCCCACATATATACACACTTATCCTAACATTAGGGAACTGTGGGGATTTTCTGCTTTTGCTATAAAATCTGGACTGGGGAGATATTTGAACAATGGCAGGGGAAATTTGGATAGATGTTCTCATTATATGAACACTTGTATACTGACTTCAGTAGTCTAGTCAGCATAGTCTTCTCTCTGACTAATGAGGGAGAAGGACCTGGCAACCCACTCCCAAAAAATCAGTCTGCCATTGAAAACCCTATGCACAGCAGAGAAGGACTGACAATAGTGTTTCCCCTGTTGTGCAGAGGGTCGCTATGAGTCGGATACCGACTCGACGGCACCTAACAACAACAACTGACTAATGAACAATGATGGCATAAGTTTACAATGTAAGTACTGATGCAAAAAGCTGTTCTATTAAATCCGTAGATAAAAAATCAGAGCAAACAGGACCTTCTTGATACTCCTAGAAAACAGAAAGTCTGTGAGAGGAAGTAGAGACATCAAAGAAAGACATCAAAAGAAATCACCAGTTGTTTTTTAAGGCTCACTTAACACCAAATGCGAGAATCCATCATAAGGAATGTGCAGACTGACTTGGTAAGGTATAATGGCTATGACCCAGAGGAGATAGAAGGAACTTAAAAAGTACTAATTCATTTAGATAAAAATATTCATTTACATTATATGTTTATCCAAACAATTTTTTTAAATATTTAAGGAGATGAAAATGTCAAGTACCTTGATTTGATTGTTATACATTATATGTTGTTGTTGTTGCTAGGTGCCGCCAAGTGTGTATCCAACTCATAGAGACCCTATGGACAACAGGCGGAACACTATTATCAGTGCTTCTCTGCTATTAATAGGGTTTAAAATGGCAGATTGATTTTTTTGGAGAGTGGGTTGCTGCAAGTTCCTCCTCCCAAGCCTCCAGTATCTGGTGTTCTAAGGCGGTCTGCCATCCAGGTACTAACCAGACCCAACCCTACTTAGCTTCTGAGATCTGATGGGATTGGATGTCACAGGGCTATGGCTTCAGGCATAGAATCTTTAGGAGGTTATTAGGTCTCTGGGGTGTGTCCTTGAAGGGGACTGTGGAATTCCAGTCTCTTCCTTTTTCTCTTTGACTTTTCTTCCTGGCTCATAAGGTTAGTGGTTTGCTCTATCATGTATTCCCGCCTCCCTGTGCTTCCTCAGTCAGAGGCCCAAAGCCAGTTTTAGACTGGAACCACTGCAACCATAGCCAAAATAAATGTATTCTCTTTATAAGTCTCAGGCATTTTGTTGTTGTAATGGAAAACTGACTAATAGAAGTACTGACCTCATGCTGATAAGGAATGTTAGGTAGGAAAAAAGGGAATAAAGGGGCTTCTGCAGTCATCTGCTTCCCAGCCACCTTTTGAGACATGAATATTAGTGTGAGCTCCATCTGAGACAAATGACTTGATATGTTGACTGGTACTTTCTTGGTAGATAATATTCTTTACAAACAGCAGGATTGCTGATAGATAGTACCTTTTTACAAATGGCCTGATCTGTAGCCAGTAACTCCTTTTACATATGAAGACTACAGGTGTCTCCATGTTTAGGCTTAAATTGGGGATCACTCCTCTGTGATAAAGAGGATAACCTATTTTACAATCCAGGAAGGCCAGCTTAAGCCAAAGGGTGGAAAAAAATATAACACACCAGAAGAAAAGCTCAAAAATGAGGAGGAATATATGTCTACCTAATGAGATATGGATTAAAAGCCCCTACAAAACCCTCTCCATTGACACAATGCCTGCAGTTGGCTGCAGTTCTCTGCAAGTGATATTCACAAAGTTTGCATTCCTCTGTGGCCTCACTGCTGGACATAAATGCTTCCTGACCTGTAACTCAGAAGTGTAAATGCAGTTGTTCACAGACCTTTACTGATGGACCTGCCCATTTTCTGATTTCCATCTCAGCAGGTGCAACTATTTTTCTCTCTTTGTCCTTCCATCACCCTTCTCTCCATGCTGGCCTAAATCCCAAGCCTGTTTGCCTTGGCACACAGGGCACTCTCTTTTCTAAGCCTATGTAAACTTTCCTCAAAGTTCCTTCCTGGACTGATTTTTAAATTCTTTTGTCAACAATATCAAGGTCCTGAAGTAGCACCATTCTGTCTGGTGACAATGTTATGCATTGTTCTAGGCACTGTAGTTATCTAATTTGTACCTAAAACTTATGTCAAAAAGTATGAAATTGAACATATATAAATTGTGCTTATAAATCCTCCATGTTCAGAACCTCTCACAATCTTTCTCGCCATAGCAAGGAGCAACTTCATCATTTCATTTACTCAGGCAAAAACCTACACCACTCCCACCATCAAGACATGCTACCATCATTTACTACTAATTTTCTCTAACACACCTCATTCCAATCCACAGAAAATATGATTGCTTTTACTTTTAAAATACATGCAGAATCTTATCACTTCCACTATCTCCCTTGCTACCATTAGATTGAAAATACCATCATTTCCCACTCTGGATTATTGCAGTAAACTAGTAATTGATCTCTCTGTGTCTAACCTTATCCTCTTACCATCTATTCTCCATCTAGAAACCAGATTGATGCTTCTAAAACATGTTGTTGTTGTTGTTAGGTGCCGTTGAGTCGGTATCCAACTCATAGCGACCCTCATAGGGTTTTCAATGGCTGTTTCAGGATTGCCTTGGGAGTGGATTGCCAGGTCCTTCTCCCATTTTTGCGGTGCTGGGAGTTGAACTTGGGACCTCAGAGACTGCAGTACAGCACTCTACCCACTGGGCTAAGTCCCAGCCCCTTCTAAAACATAGTCATATAACTATTCTATCCAAATTGAGCCACTGGTACCCCATGGAACTCAGAAGAAAATCCAGAAACCTTACCATGACATAATATGCACTGCATGTTCTCATCACCCTTCCCCACATTGCCCACTCTGACATCACCTTCTATCACTTTAAGTGTGACTCATTCACTCCATTCTAAACACACTGGGTTTCTTGTTGTTCTTTGAAGACACTGTGCTTATTCCTATATCTGGGAATTTGTACTCAGCCTCTCAACTGGAGCAATCTTCCTCTCAAAATAGAGATAGCTCCAGAGCTTACCTTCATGTCTTTCCCTTATCACTATGTCTTTCTCTGACAATTTTACTTAAAATTGCCACACACAGACATAATATTACCTCCGCCACCACTGCCACCACCATTAGACATGCATTACCCTCTCTTCCTGCTTTCACCATCTGCTATATGATAGAGTTTATTGTTTGTTTTGTTATTATCTACCTCTCACACTAGAAAATAAACCCCAAACAGAGCAATGGGTTTTATCTCTTTTACACACTTTAATACCTCTGTTGTTGTTGTTGTTGTTAGGTGCCATCGAGTCGAGTCTGACTCACAGCAACCCTCATAGGGTTTTCAATGGCAGATTGTTTCGGGATTGCCTTGGGAGTGGGTTGCCACGTCCTTCTCCCGTTTTGCAGTGCTGGGAATCGAACTCTGGACCTCAGAGACTGCAGAGCAGCACTCTACCAACTGAGCTAAATCCCAGCCCTTAATACCTCTGAGACCCTTAGAATAGTGTCTGGTACATAGTAGGCCTTCAATAAACATTTATTGAATGAATAAAGCGGTGAACAAGAATTCTGCTTTCATGGATCTTACATTCAGGTAAGGGGAGACAAATCATAAGCAAACAAAAATAAGCAAATGAACTAGCACCTAGAAGATAGTGATACATGCCATGCAAACTAGTTAAACAGAATTATGACTAAATAGGACCTACATGTGTCTTTCAGATTTGATGGCCCTGAAGGCATGTCTGAGGAAGCAAAAGTACAAGGTGTCAAGCCACAGGAAGATCAGAAGAAAGACTGGTGCTGAGGAAATACCTTGGCAAAGGCTGTAAGGCAGGACACGTTTATGTGATTTCTAAAGAGGAAGCAGGCAAGTATAGCTGGTAGTCAGTGAAAAAGGAGGACAGTCATTAGATAGGAGATGTAAGAGGAAGAATAGGTCAGATCATGTGAAGCTTTTCAAACCAGGGAAAGAAGTTTTCGTTTTATTCTAAGCATGAAGAGGAACCACTGGAAACTTTTAAATAAGAGAATACCTTGACAGGATTTATGTTTGATGATTACACTTGCTGCTGTGCTGAGAATGGATATGAGCAAAAGGTGAAAGTGACTTGGATTAGAGTACTAGTAAAGAAAGAAAAACTATGTGAGGGGAAACTATGGATTAGAGGTAAAAGTGAGGAGAAAAGGAAAATGAAGGATATTCCCTAGATGAAGCATGGCAGTAAGGTCTAATTCAAAAGGATTTATATCAAAAGAAATATATGATTAAATCCTCTGAAACTTTTGCCTGCCCTTCCCTACGCATACCTTCTCAGCATTTTAAAAGCTTCTCAAAATTCTTTTCAGGTAGACTGGATAGAAGACCATAATCACGAATGCTTCTGGAATGGCACAGTCATTGCCAGAGATAGAGGGAAAGTTAACTGTTGCTACTCCAGTTAAGCTGGGGAATCGGCTAGGGAAGTCAGTTCTGGAGGAGGCAGAGGGTTGTGGGGGCAGTAATTTTCATCCAGGTAGACAACAGTGGTATCTACTTGGTGTGATTGCTAATTTTATGTGACACCATCACTGGTCCAGGATATGCCCAGATATTTGGTTAAACACTATTCTAGGTGGGTCTGGGAGGGTGATTCTGAAGTAGATTAATGTTTGAAAGAGTAGACTAAGTAAAGTAGATTGTCCTCCACAGTGTGGGTAGGCCTCATCTAAGTTTTTGGAGCCCTGAGTAGAATGAAAAGCATCAGAAGAATTTCCTCTCTTTCAGCATGACGGCAGAACTGAGATATTGGTCTTCTTCACTTGACCTATAACTTACACAATCAGCTTTTCTGAGTTTGTAGCTTGCAGCAAAATTATAGAACTTCTCACGAGCCAATTCTTCATGATAAAGCTTTCTTTCTCTCTCCATATATATATATATATATATACATATACAGATATACATACACATATATATACATATACAGATATATATCTCTGTGTGTATTTATATATGGATTTAGCAGATTGGGGGTGGATGTGGGGCAGAATCAAGTCTCTTAAAGAGCTAAGGAAATTGGATGCTATAACTTTATCTGCCTTTATTTACCTCCTGGCCTAGCATACAGCTAAAATGTAGTTTTACAGAGTACACAGTTGGGGTGGGTGATGGTTATACTATTCAGCTAAATTGTGGGAGGATGACTTTGAATCACACATATAAAACCCAACTTCACAGGAACGTAGGCCCAATTAAATGTATTCCTTGCCACTTTTTGCATGACATCTTGAAAACTAGATGGAAGTAAGAAATCCTTGAAAGAATTCATTAAGTAGTGCTTCTCTGCATACATGATTTACTTTAATATATTTAATTTTTCTATTCAACATTATTTCCTAAGCATCTATTATATGTTAGAGCTATAGTTCTATGGAAGACTCAAACATAAAATGCCCTGGTTCCTATTCTCGAGTAGCTTATGACTATAGGCTGCGTAGAGAGAACTGATTTTGAAACCAAAGTTTTCTAGAACATACTTTCTTTGCAGAACAGTTATCTTCATTTAGAAGTATACATGTCTAGAGGGAATATTTAAGACAAAAAAAATGTTTAAATCCCTGACTATAGAATTCTCAGAGTGTGAGGAGATTGGTCAAATATACCTGCAATATGGGCTCCACCATTGCTACAACCTCCCACTTTGTTCCTACTTTTAAATGTCTTCACATTCCTCACAGAGACCCAAATGCATACATTTGTGCCTAGGAAGCCATAAATAGACTTACCTATACTTGGCCATACAAATGGCTAGATATACCTAAGATTATTAACATTTATGATAACCCAGACCAAGTAGATACTGGAAAGATCTTAGTGTGCAAATGGTGTTAGAATGATCCCCTTTCATGTTGTCTGTAAAAGATCTCAGAAAGATTCTACTTGCCACTTTTTCTAAATAGTGCTAATAATTAAGATGCAGTGTCCATGCCCATAAAGATGAGCTGGTCAACTAGCATTTGACATCTGTCTGGCATTGTTGCTAGGTAAATTTTTGTGCTTATTTTAGGTTTTTCTTTCCCTTGGTGACATGAAGAAGCTTTGGTTATTTTTTATTTGACTTATCCTAGTTTAATGAGAAAGGCCAGGTAATCTCTATGTAGATTTAATACCTAACCTTCTGGGAGCCCATTGGAATTGAGGTCTGTTTTGAAGGCATTTTTACTACTAAGGCAATTAATCACATGCCCACTGGGGAGAGAAAGGGTCACCTGCTAATCACCTGAGTTTAATTACACTAAACCAAGTTATGAAAACTGTGAGCCCATTTAGGCTGGGACCCTTGCATCACATATAAGTAATACCTCCGTCTATGTGACATATAAACAAGAAGGCCAAGAGCTAAGAATAAATTGGCACCAGCAAGTGCTCTTTAAATGTACATTTAAGGAAGGTGGAGTTGGCATTCAGCCATTCTTCCAGGAGTACTAGTGCCTCAGCAACTCCAAGTCCATAGAATCTTGTACCTCAAAAGGTCTGCTCCAGGTGCATTGCCTTCAGGTTGACAATACCTGTACCATCTAGAATAAATCAGAACCTGTTCACTTATTGAAGCTCTCAAGCCTTCTTCATTCAATCATTCTTGACTTTTTAACACCAACAATCCAGATGTCTTTTTTCTATTAAGAATTTCTTTCTGCCAGAGAACAGAGTCTTACATCACCTCTATCACTCCTGGAATTCACTATCACAACATCTGATATTGATGGCTATTACCAGGCTATCTTTGGCCAATAATCAATATAGATTAATTAACACTAAGTGAAATAATCATAAAGGAAGCCTAAAGGAAGCTTGGACTAAGTACTAGGCTACATTATAGTATTGAAGAAGTTGTTGGTTGGGTTTTGTTCCATGATACTCTCGATCCCAAACTGGGGTCACTCAGCTCTCTCACTGTATCCTGAAAAGGAATCCCTTTGCCCACTATTTACTTAGGCCCTTAGCTTTTAGGATGTACAGAGAACCACAGAAAGCTTTCAGCATGATCCCTGGTTTTAGTTTGAATAGTAATCTTAGGGTTATAAAAGTAATCCAGCTGGATAATATGTATTCCTCTATTGCACTTCTAAAAATTGTAATTGTTGAATTATATGACTCTTTTTAATATTTGTCTATCTTATGAGACTATAGGTTCTCTCAAGGCAATGACCATGCTATTCTTGTATACAATTGCACATCTATTGCACTTCATGATGTCAGACATATAGTGTATGCTCAATGGATGTTTGCTGAATAAATATACGAAAACTGAGAAGAGTACACAGAGAACAAAGTTGGCTTCATCACAGACTTTCCTGTAAAAATGGAGAGAGAAATTTCACTTGTACTACTTCACCATGATATTAACTCTGTCTTGGAAAAACCTTTTCTAGCGCATACCTTCACTATGTTAAACTTACCCCACACTTTTCTACAGTAATGTGATTTCCTGTCAGTCAGTCATTCCAGTCACATCAAAAGAATATATAACAAACCACAATTGAAAACGACAACCTCCCAAATCAAGCACGACTGTGACTCAAATCAGGAGAGGAAGAAACAGTAATTCATTCTGGCACCTTAATTAATTATCACACAGATTGCTTATTGATTTTCTTGTATTCAGTGTGATGCTTTATGAAGCACATTCCTTTCACACCAAGTATGCAGAATGAAGAAGGCCTGCAAATCAAAGTATGTAAAAATATTGGGGAATACAAGGTCAGAGATTTTCCTAGCAGTCATCTCAAATTGTATCCAGGCCAACACTCTGCTAGTACTTGAAAATGTATTTCTCTTGCTTAGGTGACCAAATTTCTGTGCTATGAGGCACAGCAAAGCCATTTCAAAGTGAATTATATCCCTTGTGGAATTTTCCTGGTGGGGTATAAGCAGTAATAGCATTCAGTGAGGAATCCAGCCAAGAATAATAGGTGGAACCAGAGAGAAGATGGATGAAGCCAGAAAGCAGGGACTGATTAAGAAAGCTAGACAGACCTAGTTATAAAAATCCTGCCTAGAAAGTAGAAATGGAAGAATTATAAGCTATGCTTTAGCATGGAAATATAAGTTGAGCATAGCAAGAAAACAGACAATAGAGAAGGAGGCAGAGAAAAAAATTGAAAATAATGACTGAGGGCAGCAGGAAATTGACTCATAAAGAAAGGTTCGATGAAAAATATATGGGAGCATCATACAATAAGGAAGGAGATTAACATTAAACCTCACAATTGCCCAGCTCTAAAAAGGACATTTTAGCTCTCCTGGATACTGATGAAAATGTACATACTTCTACAATAAGCTATCTGAGAAGTGTTTTTCATATATCTTTCTATAATGAGCTTTGTCTTCCATTCTTAAAAGTGAGATGGACAAAATGAAGATATGAGAACACTTTTCCCCTATGTGATGGATATATTTCCCAGATCTACTGCCCCCAGTTGCAGACATAAGGTCACATATTCTCAAAGAAAGACCAGACCAGGACATTCTGTAGCAGCTTTACCAATTTTAGAATTGTGTGATAGGTACCCTATTTATATTGCTTGCTTTTCTATTAAGGCAATTTATAGAGTGAGGGAAGGATTAAATTATGGGAAAGGAGTCAGAGTTAGAGGAGAGGAAGAAAGGAGGAGGAAATAACACTAGGAATTCAGAGAACCATAAAGTGGAATATTTTCCAATTACAGTTAATTACTGTAATACAACAAACAGTATATGCATAGCAAACTTTCAAACTATAATGGTGAGTACAAGTGAAAAATTAGGTTTTTGTATCATTGCAAGTAGAGAGTTGTATTAAAGTGGAGATAAACAGTAATGCAATTCCATCTAAAATTGAATGTTGCCTAGCCTTGAGGCTGAAGTTTCATCTCAGTTGAAGGTATACAACTACTATACGATTTTCTCTATTCCTCTTCTCAAAAATGTGTTATCCTTGCTCATTTCTGTTGTAAAAGAAGGTGGTCCATATCACCTGGATTAGCATTGACATAGACCAATATGCTGAGGGGACCTTGATAATTTTAAGCTGCTGCAGCATATGAAAAACTGACTAGGTTGCTTAAAATATCACAGAGATATTTGACAACAGTCAGGACAAACAATAGCTGTTTGTATTGTTTGTATTATTTTTTTCAGACTCAGTACATTTTTTAATATTTTTTCTCAAAGACATCTTTTGATAAAAGCTAATTTTTAAATTGACATATAATTTGTGAATCATAAACTACAGCAAATTAAAGTGTACAACTCAGTGGTTTTACTATACTCACAAGGTTGTGCAACCATCACTTTTATTTTAGAATATCTTCACAACCCCCAAAAGAATTCTATAGCCATTAAATATTCATTGCTCATCCCTCCCTTCTCCCAGCCCTTAGCAACCACTACCCTACTTCCTGTCTCTATACCTATTCTGAACATTTCGTACAAAAGCAATCATATAATACATAGTCTTTTATGTCTGATTTCTTTCACTTAGCAGAATGTTTTCAAGGTTCATCCATATTGTAGCATGTATGAAGTAATTCATTATTTTAATTTCAGCATAATATTATGTTGTGTGGATATAAGACATTTTGTTCATTAATTTATCAGTTGAATATTTGAGTTTTTCCCACTTTCTGGATATTATGAGTAATGCCATTATGAACATTCATGTAATAGTATTTATGTGAGCATATGTTTTTGTTCTCTTAGATACATTGGTTTAGCTTCTTGAGGGACTGCCAAACTGTTATCTTCAACAACTATACCATCATCAGTGCATGAGGTTCACAGTTTTTCCATGCCCTCGCAAAACATTTTTATTCATTTTTATACAGTCATTCTAAGTGATGTGATAAGATATCTCATTGTGGTTTTGGTTTGCATTTCCCTAATAACTGATAATATTGAGCATATTTTCATGAGCTTTTGGGTCACTTTTAAATCTTCTTCAGAGAAATGTCTATTCAAATCCTCTGCCTTTTAAAAAATTAGGTTGTCATTTGAGTTCTATATATAGTCAGATATATTATTTGAAAATATTTATCTCAATTGATGTATTATCCTATCATTTGCTGACAGAGTATTTTGATGTACAAAAGTTGTCACTTTTTATTGATTCTAATTTATTTTTTCTTTGGTTGCTTGTGCTTTAGGTGTCATGTTTAAGAAACCATCATATGATCTAAGGCCATAAAGATTTACAACTATGTTTTCTTCTGTTTTATCATCTTGCCTATTATATCTTTAAACATTTTGGAGCTAAATTTGCATATATAGTGTGAGGTAGGGGTACAAATTTATTCTTTTACATGTGGATATCCAGCTGTTCCAGTACCATTTGTTGAAAAGTCTATGCATTCTCCATTAAGTGATTTTGACACACTTTTCAAAAATAAATTGACTGATGATAATGTGAGTGTATTTCTTCATCCTTAATTTTATTCCATTGACCTTTATGCCTATGTAGTGATTAACAGAGAAGAAAAGTTCCACACGATCATCTCGATAGATACAAAAAATGATTTGACAATGTCCAATATCCTTTTATCCTTAAAAAAGCCCTTAAAACTAAGGCTAAAAAATAATTTCTTCAACTTGATCAGGGCATTATATTAAAAGTCTCAGGTTGAGAGTAGGGCTCGGTGGCACATGCCTATAATCCCAGCCACTTGGGAGGTGGAGGCAGGAGGATAGCAATTTTGAGACAAGAGGCAGTCTGCAAAATTTAGTGAGACATGTCTAAAAAAGTAAAAAAAAAAAAGAAAAAAAAAGGGGCTGAGGGTGCAGCTCAGTGGTACAGCACTTGCAAAAGCATGAAAGCACGAGGCCCTGGGTTCAATCCCCAGCACCACCAAAAAAAAAAAAAAAAAAATCACAGGTTGAGATTGTAGCTCAGTGGTAGAGTGCTTGTGTAGGATGTGCAAGGCCGTGGGTTCAATTCCTAGAACTTCCAAAATACAAGAACAACAACAACAATGAAAACATCTAGGGGCCTTCTTAGTAGTAAAACACTGAAAAGTTTCCCATGATGATCAGGAGCAAGACAAGAATGTCCACCCTCCTTACTTCTATTTAATACCATATTTTAGCACTACAAACCATTATGTAAACCACATAATACAAGATATTTTCATTGCACCAATCAGGATAACAAAGCTTTATTAATGTTTTTATCAGACCTGAGGGGATGGCTCAGCATGTACTTTAGTTACCAGCTTTTCAAATACAGTACTCATTGCCATATAAGGACTAGAGGCAATACTGATCTCAAAGACCTGGCAATGCACATTTTTGAAAGCATTGTCACATTTAGTATAGCAAGAGATGCATACATAACTCTGTGATATAACCAGAGGTTATGTCCATTTTAGGGATGAAAACAGTACATATCATCATTGTAACTCCCATTTATTGAATGTTTACCTTGTGCCAGACATTGTACTAAACACTTTACATATACTATCTTATTACTGTAAATGTCTTTGAAATTTGTTTTATTAGCATTGATTGTGCATGTGAGGAAACTGAGTGTCAGTGAAGGTAAAGAATTTTCCTATGGTCACATAGCTAATAATGGAGTTGGGATTTAAACTGGTATGCCTGACTACAAGGCCATCACTGTTTTCACTGCTGGCACATGTAGCAGCTTAACTGTAATTTTGCATTCTCCTGGATCACACAGGTGTACAGAATGGCTGGCTATCCTGTGATTTGAGGAGACCCAAGAGGATTACATAGGCCCATAGTTCTCTATTAGATATTACATTAAAAGATATTAATTTCTTTATCATCATGATTGTTCTATGTTCAAGAGGTGCATCTTTCAAAGCAAATGGTCCCAAGAAGAACTGTCAAGTTTTATCTAGGATTTAAAATGGAATTTCTTGAACAGACCATCGAGGATAGAGTCTTTTGTGAATTAAGGTGTGTGTGGATGTGTGTGTACACTTGCACCTGTAAAGGTATTTATAAGCCCTAGTACAGAAGAGGGGAGGTTAGTGGAACAGAAGCATACTCTAGAAACACTTTCTAACCAATTTTTCCACCATGTATTTTCCCTGAAGAGACAAAGGTTCGGGTTTAAGATATAAATAAAGGTTCAAGTTTGAGAGCTCTGGGACAGAAAAGATAGACAGGGGAGTGGTATAATTTCTGCTTTTATTAATTCCAGAAATGCTATTCTTTGCCCTAAATATGAAAGCAAACATTTTACAGTTCATCAAAACTGCATTATTTATAAGGCACACAGGGTACCTACCCAATGGAGAATAACAGTATGGGAACTAGAAGTAGACTGACTGGGTTAACATGTATTAGCTGTACAATCTTTGGCAAGGTAATTGACCTCTCTGTTATAAAGAATTTATAAACTTGCCCCAAAAGAGTTCTGGACTTTGCAGTCAGCTCCTGGGAAATAATCTTTGTTTGACTAAGGCATTAGCCTAGCTAGATAGTAACATTGCAACATAGGGAGGAGCTTTGGGTCACATGAAGTCTGTCAGTAGACCTGGAAGCTGAGATCAACAACATATGCAATTGACCAATTATTCCTATGTAATAGGGTCTCAATAAGAACTCTGAACCATGAGGCTTGGGTAGTTTCCCTAGTTGGCAATACTTTGTGAATACTGTCACACATCAATACCAGGAGAGTAATGTGACATGACTCCATGGTGAGAAGATAATGGAAGTCCACATTTTATAAAATTATACATTCTACATTCTGCAATATATGTTTATTCCTTTGGCTCACTTTAATTTGTTTCTTTTCCCAGTAAGCCGTAACCATGAGTACAATCCTGGATATGTCTGTCATATTGCTGTGCTGTGGGGGCTTGCCTGTTGCTGTGATGCTGAAAGCTATGCCACCAGCATTTCAGATACCAGTAGGGCCACCCATAGTGGACTGGTTTCAGCTGAGCTTCCAGATCAAGACAGACTAGGGAGAAAGACCCAGAAGCCCACTCCTGAAATAATTAGCAATTGAAAACCCTATGAATAGCACAGAAGCACTGTCAAATATTGTGCCAGAAAATGAGCTTCCCAGGCTGGAAGGAATTCAAGAAATGCCTGGGGAAGGGTTGTCTCCTCAAAGTAATGACTTTAATGACTGGAATGGAGTAAAGCCCCTGAGACCTCCTTTTGCTGATGTGGCATGACTCAAACAGAGAAGAAACATAGTGTCAGCAACAATGGGCTCAAACATAAAAAGATCACCGGCATGGCACAATGTTGGGTCGTGTTTCATTCTGCTTTACATAGGGTAACTATGAGTCAGATCCAATTCAATGACACCTAACAACAAAATGAGTGTAATAGCTTTCATTGAGTTCAGTGAGTTCTTCTTATGATCTTATAAGAAGATGATTTGGGGAAACTTTAGAACTTGTAGTTTGCATCGGTAGCCTTGACAACTGTGACCTTGAACTTTGTAGTTAGCCCTAACTCTGCAACCTGAGTTTTCTCATTTCTAAAATGGAGACAATATCTACCTACCCATTTGAAGGAGAATTAGAAGCATGTTGTTGTTGTTGTTGTTGTTGTTGTTGTTGTTGTTAGGTGCTATCAAGTCGGGTCCAACTCATAGCTACCCTATGTACAACAGAACAAAACACTCCCCAATACTGTGCCATGCCTGGCAATTTTGTCAGGTTTTTCTCTGCTATTCTTAGGGTTTTCAATGGCAGATTGTTTCAGGATTGTTTTAGGAGTGGGTTCCCAGGTCCCTCTCACATTTTTGCAGTGCTGGTGATTAAAACCAGAGCCTCAGAGTGTGCAGAGCAGCACTCTACCAACTGAACTAAACCTTAGCCCTCAATTTTAAGCATAAAGTGAAATAAAACATTGAAAGGTCCCACACTCCATAAATCCATAAACAAAAGACATGTATCTTTATCATAATCACCATCATCAATAATGTTTTCATATGCCTCACAGAACCTACGTTGCCTCTTCCACACAAATACTTAATCCTTCACAACAACTCTCAGAAGTAATTAATTAATACCTCTATTGTGGTTGGGAAAATAGAAGACTAGAGCAGTTCACTGACTTGTTAATTTATTAATTCAACAGGCAAGTTTTGAGTATCTGCTTCACGTGAGGCAATTAGGTAAGTGTTGGAGATGCAACAGTGAACAAAGAATATATGATTCTAGAACTGATGAGGCTCAGCTTAATGAGAAAGACAAATATTCAACAAATAAATGTAAAAATACAGAATTAAAATTTTGATGAATACTTTGAGAAATCTCAGGAAGATATGGCTAAAATAATAATAAATGGCATGGGTAGGACTTGAACCTACACTTTTAAAGGCCAGCATTCATTCAAATATACCACATAGCCTAAGTATACATCTAGTAGGATAACTAACCATCCTGGTTTGCCTTAGATTGGGAGGTTTCCCTGGACACATGATTTTTAGTGCTAAACCTGGAACAATCCTGGGCAAGCCAAAATGGTTGGTGATCCTATCATTTAGTATCCAATGACTTTGTTCTTGCTTTTAGGCTATTTCTCATATGTATCGAATTTATCAGGTTTCATTTCCAGTGAGTTAGTAACAGAATAGAATAAGAAGGTGGACTAACCAGATATTGTGAGTGTCAAAGCCACTCATGGAGAAATTACTGCCAAGTGCACCTTTGAACCAGGCTTTCTTTGCAATAAACTCCAGGCCATCTCTGGTGAAGGGCTGCTCTGACTAGAGAAGAAAACTGAAATGTGGTCAGAAAGCTGAGGCAAGAGCACACATTTCATGTTAGTTTCAGAAACTGTGGCCCTTACTCATGCTTTTCCTAGAGCAAAAGTTTTTAACCCTGTATCACCCACAATTCCAAAGTCAGCTAATTTTATGAGTTACACACAGAAACAATCTGGGAGCAAAAGAGAGCTCTGAGCAAACAAAGGCAAGGCAATTACCACCAAAGCAGAGCAGAAAAGCTCTCCTAAAACTTAGGGCCACCTCGACCCTGAGCCTCCACAGTTTATATTAAAGAATAAACGTAGTTTTACATTCAGGGAGCCAGAATCATGCATGACCTGTTGTTGTTCTTGTTAGGTGCCATCGAGTCAAGTCTGACTCATAGTGACCCTCAGAGGGTTTTCAATGGCTGACTGTTTTGGGATTGCCCTGGGAGTGGGTTGCCACGTCCTTCTCCCATTTTGCGGTGCTGGGAATCAAACTCAGGACCTCAGAGACTACAGAGCAGTGCTGTATCAAGTGAGCTAAATCCCAGCCTTGCATGACCAATTAGGAACAGCAATTGAAGCCAGTAAGATCCTAGAGTATACCTGGGAGAAAGTATTGGTCTTGGAAATTGAGAAGAAGTCAAGATGTAGCATCAAATATTTCATATCATAGTCTTAGGGTTGGAACAACTCTCATATCTGAGACAAGGCCACTCTTCGTGTCATCTGAAGGATGTCCTCAATTTTTATATTGTCTACACAATGACTGAGTCCTTCATGAACCATGCAGATTAGTGCTTGGTAGGCTACAGAAGTTGAGATAATCTTGCAGGCCTATTATGCCAGTATCTAGAGTCCTTTTAAGGAAAGTATCCTAAAGCCATTCTTCCACACATAAGTTGCTATGAGTTGTCTTTTTTATTAACATGTATTAATTGTACAAATTAATGGTTTTCACTTTAACATATATAAACATGAATATATTGTGCATTAATCATATCCACATTCCCTTCTCCCTTTTCTTGTCTTTCCCTTTCTCACCCCTCCCCATACCTCCCTTTCTAGTCTCTAATAGTCTCTCTTTTACTTTCAGGTAATCTTTTTGTTGTTGCTTCCACATGTGATACTTTTGTTTCTGAGTCTGCCTATTTCACATAATATGACAAACTCTAGTTCTATCCTTTTTCCTACACATGACATAATATTCTTCTTCTTTTTGGCTCAGTAATACTCCATTGTGTGTGTGTATATATATATATATATATATATATATATATATATATATATATATATATATATCACATCTTCTTTATTTATCCATTGATGGGCACTAAGGCTGATTCTACATCTTGGGTATTGTGAATAGTAACATAATAAACATAGATGTGCAGGCTTTCTTGTACCCTGCCTTTCACTCTTCTGGATATATATCCAGGAGTCATATAGCTGGATCATATGATAGTTCTATTCTTAGTTTTTTCAAGAACCTCCATATTGTTTCACATAGTGGCTGCACTAATTCACATTACCACAAACAGTGTATAAGGGTTCTTTTTCCTTTTTCCCCTACATTCTCACCAGCATTTTTTTATTCTTTATGATATTCATTCTAACTAGAGTGAGATGGACTCTTAGTGTAGTTTTGATTTATACTTCACTGGTGGCTAAAGATGTTGAGAAATTTTTCATATACTTACAGATCATTTGTGTGTCTCTTGAGAAGTGGCTATGACTTATGTTGAGTGAATCAACACTTCTATCCTAGCTACAAGTTACTGGACCAAAATTTATACATGGATGGGAAAGACAGACAGAACACACTTATGCCAGTCTCATGGCATCTCCTCAACTATGGGTGGCCTGTAACTGACCAAAGACAATGAGAAGCTGAGAGGTTTTCTATGTGCTTGCTCAACTAAGGCAAACTATATGCTTTATGCTGAAAGTCAATATTTCTCTTCCTCCTCCTTTCTT
>VMDO01031076.1:0-20515 GCA_007922755.1 Pedetes capensis
ACTCGACTCTACAGCACCTAACAACAACAACAACAAAGCTTCCTTTTATTTTCTTTTATGCTATGATTACAGAATGTCACTAGAAAACAAACTTCAATTTAGAATTCTATAGCTATAGAATTGCAATATCAAGTTACACTCATAAGTACACATGGCAGAGCACTGCTCAAATAATGAAAAAATTGAAATCTCTGATCAGAAGTTATTTATGTTATAGTATATCTACCCAAGAGCAGATCAAGTAATTATCTTCAAAGTAGAGGAAGAATATACACACTAACTTGGAAAGATGCTTATAACTATATAAAAGAAAGATGCTTATACCTATATTATATGATCTCATGTATGTTATTAGATATTTGTATGCATATATTCATTTTTTAATGCATAGAGGATTTCTAGAGTGATACATTTAAAATAGTTAACATTTGTTATTTCCTGGTAGTGGCATAGGGGAGCTAATGGGAAAGGTTTTTTTTTTTCCTTCCCCTTGTACCTCATTCTATGGTTGAAATTTTAGCTCATTATATCTTTCTTTTATAACACAAATTAATTTTTACCATTCCTCTATCTTTTCATGGATCTCATCATGCATTAATATATAGTTTGTATATACTGCAAGCAAGATAATCCTATCTTTAAATGATCAGGAAATGCTCATCACAATACATGTTAATATTCACCTTTGGAAGAATTTATTCCAATAATATATCCTCGATATCATAAAATAAATGAAGAATTTGGAGTGGGAAGAAAGCAGGGCAGGAAATTAATTAAAACTAAGGAATTGTCCACAAAATATTTTGTTAATAGTTTGCTCCAATTAGAGATGGGTTAGTGACAAGCTGTGTGCTTACACAGAGTGAAAGAAAATGGGCAAATATTATTAGTTTTAAGAATTTTGTGTGTCGGTCGGGTGTGGTAGCACAAGCCTGTAACCCCAACGGGTTGGGAGGCAGAGTCAGGAGGATCACAAGTTCCAGACCAGAGGCAGTCTGAGTAATTGAGGGAGACCTTATCTCAAAAAGTTAAAAAAAAAAAAATGGGCTGGAGGGTTCAGCTCAGTCATCCAGCACTTGCCAAGCATACAAGCATGAGACCTTGGGTTCAACCCCCAGTACCACACACACACAGACACACACACACACACACACACACACACACACCTCGCACACACAAAATATTGTGTTATTTTGGTGCTAAGACCAAAAGGCAATTTTTAGTTCCTTTTTCTTCAATATGCTATTTTCTTTCACAGTAATCTGTGAAATGGCAAGAAAAGCCAGGAAAGTGTCTAAATTGAAGAAGATATATTAATCCCAAATCAATGAGGTTTTTCTAAATTTAATCACAGAAATTTAAAAGAAAAATTTTGATTACTAAAATATTTGATCACACAGAAAGTGGTAGAGATAGTTGAAGACTTGTTAATCCTAAACTAAATCTGAAGAAATAATTTTACAAAGAATAGTTATAGAACACTGAATTATAAGAAAATCCAGAAATTTTCTTTTCTAAAATATAGAAAATTTACAAAAGCAGAGATATCTAAGTTGCCCTGATAAAATAATATACTATAATATAAACTTTGTTTTCATTCAGAAATTTAAGCCTGTCTACTATTATAGCCATTTCAAACCCAATTTTTCATCTTCTGACCCAAAAAAAGCAGTAGGTAAATCATATTGAATGTGTGCAAAATCATGCAAAAGTTGAGATGTACAGTGTTTTATCAAAATGCTCTTGTTTTTAAGTTAGTTCTTTCCTGTTTGAATTTAATTTTATAACAAAAACATACTAAATTGGTCACTTGATTTTGATATTGCATCATGCGTTACTGTGTGTGGTTCCTTTATAATGGCTATTTAGTTAATATTTCCCATGTCTGTTCCCCCTGTGTAATACAATTTTTCCAGAGCTTTCAGAAAGAACCTTTAGCAAGCTGATATATTTCTTCAGGGATTTTATTTTATTTTTCTTTTGTCAAATATCTGATATGTAAAATTCCACTCAAGTGTGTGCATTGCACTACATATGAGAATCTGTTAAAGTTCAGAGTAGGCCCTGAGCACTTCCATTTCTTGAGACTTCTGTTATGAACCATTGGAAAAGAAGGAAGAGAAAGAGGAAGAGGGGAAGGACGGGGGTATTGCAATGGCACAAAAGAATGTGGCATATTTTAATATTTCATTGATTTTAAATTTTTAAAAATAATTTTAAATGTTTTAATTAAGACTTTAAAATGCAATCCCTGTGTTAAAAATTCATTTGGCGATAACTCCAAAGAATATAAATTGATACCTGCTTGGGAATATGAGACATAGCCTCTATCCATTGCTCCTTCTCTGGTCACTTTTCTCATCCTCATAATTACTTTCATTTGTTTTCTAAGTGCAGGAATTCTGCTGAGTTATTTACAAAATGGCTCATTCATCCTAATTCTCCTGATGGTTCTAATATTAGAAGTGCCATGAAGCCTCTTAGAATACTTACCTTTGGAGAAAATCCATTTCTTTCTACATTTCTCTAGATTCTTCCATGGATTTATGAACATACACAATCAGAGAAGGAGGAGGGGGCCAAGAGGGGTTTACAAATAATTTGTGTGAATTGCTGTAATTGGTACACTGTGACAGTGACATGTCTTAATATTCAGACTATATCAGAATTTCCATTATTGAAAATCCATAGAAAATGAATTGTTACTCTGTAATTTAATATTCACCACCCTGGCATCCAATCCTGTCTGATCTCAGAAGCTAAGCAGCGAAGGCCTGGTTAGTTCTTGGATGAGAGATTGCCTAGGAGGCTAGGAATACCGGGTGCTGTAGGCTTGGGAGAATGACCCTGCAGCCCACTCATGAAATAATTGGCCATTGAAAACCCTATGAATAACTGAGAAGCACTGACATTGTGTCAAGCATAACACAGTATAGAGGAGAGTTTTGTTCTCTTGTACATAGGGTTGATTTGAGTCAGACCTGACTCAAAGGCATCCAACAACAACAACAACAACTTTATACTCTATCATTAAGCTATTGATAGAATGCTTAGGTACATGAAAAGCTGGTTCTAAATTACACTTGGAAAACAAAACATAAAAAATTGCAAGGGATATTTTGGAGAAAATAAGAGCTGGGGGAAGCAAGATCTAGAGAGAGGAGAAAAAAAAAGAAAAAGGAATTTGTCATATCAAATATGAAATCTCATTATAAAGTTAAAATAGAATGGTACCAGACAAAAACATACAGATTAATGGAACAGATTATTTTGGAAATATCAATAAAGAAAATATATAAGGGAATATGTTTATGATACAGTGGTATTACTTGAGAAAGAAAAAAATAGATTATTGAACAAATGGCATGAGGACAACTAACCTATAGAAAAATTTTCATGGGCATATCCTTAATTTCTTATGTAGAAAAATAAATTCCAGATGAAATTTGTATATAAGAAACCTAAAGCCTGGTATGGTGGTACAGTCCTATAATCCCCACATTGTGAAATCTGGGGCAGGTGGTTTACAACTTTGAGGCTAGTGTAGACTTCATAACAAGGCCAGTGTAGGTGACATAATGAGACCCACAAAAAACAAGCAAACAAGCAGAGAATGAAGCTGTAAAAACAATAAAAACATGTTGTTGTTGTTGTTGTTGTTGTTGTTAGGTGCCGTTGAGTCAGTATCCGACTCATAGCGACCCTCATAAGGTTTTCAATGGCTGAGTGCTTCGGGATTGCCTTGGGAGTGGATTGCCAGGCCCTTCTCCCAGAGATAATTTAAAAAATAAAATTGGCATTGGGGAAGTACATTTTAAATATGACATAAAAGCTACAAATCATAAAAATGTCAATATGGTAATAAGTTAAAACTTAAAAATAAATCTGTTAAAAAAGCAACAATGTAGAAAGACTACAAAAGCTACAATTTTTAAAAATCTTGAGAAAAACATGTACATTTAAAGCATAATGTAGAAGAAGCTCCTGTAATTCAACAGGACCAACAACATAATAGGAAAATTGCAGAGAAATGGAAAGTTCATCAAAAAAAAAAAAAGATTTTTTTAAACCTACAAAAGATGCTTAATTTCCTTTATTTTAGAAGAAATATATATTAAAGGTACATTACATTCTAAATTCACTTATCTAATCATCAAAGATAAAAAGGTTGATAATATAAGGAAATAGAAGAATTTCACTATATCCTATGAATTGGCAATATATGTATTTAGAGAGTGAAATTCAGCAATATATATCAAAATTGAAGGTACTTATTTTGTCCAGAAATTATACTTTTAGGAATTTATCTAGTGTATTCTTAGCCTTCTATGAAATGATACTGGCACAAACATATTAGGTTTTGCATATAGTTTGTATTGGTGTAAGTAGCTAGGAATAGGGGGTTAAATTATGATATATACACACAAGGCACAACTATGTAGCAATTAAAAATAACAAGGAGATTTATGTATAACTCCCATAGAAGAGAAAAATAATCATCATAAAGACAGACAAATAGACATTTAGAGAGATATAGCAAGGAAGAGACAAAAACATATCTACATTATACTACTATTTGAATAAAGAGAGAAAAAGGAAAGAAATGCACACCTATACACATACTCACATTTGTATACTGTGACTATCTCTGAGATTGGCTTTAGCAGTGCTGTTGTTTAGTTTCTGAAAAAGGAACAAGTGGCTGGGAGATGAAATGAAAGACAGGCCTATTGTTTTCTAAATATATCTTTTTGTACATAATATGTTTGCTGCCAGGGGAATGTTCTGCTTTAATTTTTCATTAGCTCATTAATGTTCAAGAGAAAAAAATTCTAAAAACATATTTGTTTATTACCACAAAATTTCAGATGTAAATGTGGACGCAAGTACAGAGAGTTTATGCAAACTTAGTTCTGTATTTGGAAGTCTTTTGAGATACAGGGATTTAATGAGGAGCCACATAGGTACTTGATTTGAAAGATTTATTTTATTCTATGATTTTCTTGTATGCCTCTCAGAGCTCTTATTTGTTTAGAAGCCTTTAGGGATGAAAGGCAGAATACCCAGGGGATGTCCTAAGTGTACTCCAGCTGTTGCTGGTTCCTATGTGAGTAAGTATTCCTGCATGAGAAATTTGAGAGTTTGCAGCAGCTTTCAAGACCGGCATTTCCAAAGGTGAAAGTGCACTGTTGGAATTAAAAAGCATGTGTGAAGCACAAAAGTCAATGCACTGACTTCCATTAAGTCAAGCAACTGTCCTGTTTCCAGAGTCATTTGGACCATTTCCAGAGTCATCTCAGGACCCTCCTTTCTTCAAATGTGGTGTTACCCTCCTTATTTTTATATGTGGTTTCCACAGCACTGACTTCTCTTAGTATACATAAGATCCACCTACAGTCATAACACTGTGCTTCTGATCCCTCAGATCTAAGCAGGGTGGGGCTTGGTTAGTAGTTGGATGGGAGATTGCCTGGGAACACCAGGTGCTGTGGGCTCAGGAGAAGGACCCAGCAACCCACTCCCCCCAAAACAATCAGCCATTGAAAACCCTATGAAGAGCATAGAAGCACTAACAATACTGTTTTGCCCATTGTACATAGGGTCACTGTGAGTCAGACACCAACTCCATAGTATCAGGTAAGAAGCTGAAAACCCGTAAACTCTGTTGTTGTTAGGTGCTGTGAAATCTTGTCCAATTCAAAGCAACCCTCATAGGGTTTTCAACAGCTGCCTCTGGAGTGGATTGCCATGTCCTTCTCCCATTTTTGTGGTGCTGGGAATCAAATTCGGGACCTCAGAGACTGCATAGCAGTGCTCTACCAACTGAGCTAAGTCCCAGACACTAAACTCTAGCAGACCTTTATTTCCGAGAAGCTACCAGGACTCTCTCAAACAAAGGAGAGGGCAGCAGCCAGGATAGGAAGTGCCAAGGCTTTTATGGGGTCTAGGTGGGAGGGGTGATTGACATGTCACAGTGGGATAGGTTGGAAGTGGGTTCATGAAGGGTTCTCATAGGCTGGAAGAGGGAAAAGAAAGTAGTCATCAGTTGCTGGGCCCAGGAAAGATTTTGAGTTAGGTTTTAGCAGGCATTTTTTTTGGCAGGCTTTCTGAGGACTGGTGAATAATGGGTAAAAGAAGTCACCACCTTATAGGAAGGTGCCATTTTGTAACAGGTCCTGCCTCACATTCCAGTAGTTTTGTTTTAGGTAGATTGAGTTGAGGTCATCATCTTCTATAGCTTCTTCCAGCTGAAAAGGGGTGTTATTTATGGATGAGGGGCCTGATAATGTGTGGTTGAAAGCAAGAGGTCTTGGTATAGGGGAAGATCATGCCCTCTGCAGAGTGGTCAGTATCCCGGCAAGAAGAATTCGGTGAGTGTCTGGTTGGTAAAGGCACACATGTATTCTTGTAGAAAAATTTGAAAACAGTGAAACATGCAAGGCTCAATGTTGGGGTCCACTTTGGCCTGGCAAAAGACCATGGAGCTTCACAACAACACCAGTATGCTCATGGACCCTTGGGGGTGGGCAAGACCTGGTTGGTGGTGCCAAGAAGGACATCGGGAGCCTTCTTATATAAAACAATCAAGAACTTTATTAAGCTGCTCCTTTGCAGGAAAGCTTAACACTTTCTAGCCAGCAGCACAGATTACTGCTGCTATGATGGAATAACAGCTCTGTATCAAAGTAACAAACAGCTCTGATGCCCTCACGGGCTATGCTGAAGGTCCAGTGATGTTGCCTCTCACTGGTTGTCTTCTCCTCTCACCTCCTCCCCAGAGTGGGGGGGATTGAGAGCTCTTCTTGGCTTGCTTGAGGTCTTCTTCCTTCACCTCGGAGTCTTGCCTCTTGGTGGCTTGATTGAAGGTCTGAACAATTGAAGTGGCGAAGTCAGGTGTAGAATGTAACAATCAGAGTCAACGTGGTTGGAAGGAAAGAAAAGAAAGGATGCTTGGGGTAGTGGGTGGTCTGCTTGCATACACCCTAGGTGGATGTGTGGACCAAGGTGTGACCAATTGGAGAGTATCATGTGCCAGGAGGAGCAGCCCTCCATGTGAGGGCTTGAAAAAGTACACTTATGATTGGGGGGTTAAGTGCAGGCTGGACCAACCACTGAGCTCTCCTTAATAACAAATTGGATAGCTCTGGGCAGCCAATCAGGCTAAAAAAGGCCACACTAGAGCTAGGCTATTTGGTTAAGGGTTAAGGGTAACCAGATGTGGCAGAAACAGGGCAGGATCTGGGAAGGGCTCAGATCTCAGCCCAGACGGAGTGGGCCTCAGCCCTGGCATCATCCTGATTCACCTCAGGGGTGTCCAGATAATTACCTACAGCCAAAAGGCTAAAAGTAAGTAATAAGAGCATGACTATGGATCCAATTAGAAGTAGAAGCCATGACATCCAGGGCAGCTGTGTAAACCAGGAACCCCAAGAATCTGACAGCTGTTGGTGAATCTCTGTTGGTGAATCCTTTTCTCAGATTTTTTTTTGCTCTGTCTTGGACTATTCCTGATTTGTTTGCATAGACACAGCATTTTTCTGCTAAGAACATGCAGATGCTTCCTTTTTCAGCAGTCAAGAGATCTAACCCCTGGCAATTTTGGAGAACTACACCTGCCAATGAACCTATTTGATCTTGGACACTGGGTTTTTGGGCAATAGATTGTAAACTATATGCTAGTTGTTGGGACAGGTATCTGTAGTATGTTATGGCTGTTGTAAGCCCACTGATTCCTGTCCCTACACCAGCAGCAATTTCTGGGCATACTAACAAGGGAGCAGCAAGAAAGTATTTGGTCCCTATAGAAGCTGATAAAAGTACAAAAAATGATTGGATATTAGGAACTACTTGGATATCTGGAGTAAGGTAAATTAAGGTATAAATCCCTGTGTAACTAGTAAGAAGATGAAGATATGTGTTTGTTCCACAAAGAAAAAAGATGCCTTGATTATCTAAGCAGAAATTGTTATCAATAGAAGAGACATAGTTTCTTATTTTCAGTTTCTAATACTGACACAGTTCCACTTAAGGTAGCTCCAGTTAGAGGTTGAAAGAGTCCCTGAGGATTTATTTGTGTGGAAGATGAAGTGGTGTTTTCTGTAAGTATAAACTTGTCATTCATTCCATAATGTGGAATTGCATAGTGTAAAGTTTGAGAAGATTTTATGGCAGGAGGCTGATGTATTTTGGTCACAGTTTTGCCAAAGAAAAAATTTTTAGCAAGTTTCTGGTCTGTTGAGGAAAAACTGAGAAGTGGGGGCAGTTGAGAAGGCTCCAGTAAGGTTGGGGGATCTTGAGAGGCAGACCTGTCTCTTAAAGACAGGAGTTTCTGTGTGGGGAAGGTAATAATTAGCATGATCAATGGATGAACTGATGTGTAATGTGTACTTGCAGAGATGTGGAGCTAAGTGTCCTATTGGTGTTTCTCCATTGATTATGAGGGATACAAAGAGGTGCCTGATGTGATAAAAAGGTTTTGAAGGTGATAGGTCCTGTAATTGGAATCTTGTCGGAAGTGTGGTTATTTATTTGTTGTAAGAAGAGTTGAAGGAGTTGGACTGCTCTTCTAGTAAATGTTATTCATGTCACATCAGTAATCTTGAAGTCATAGAGGCTGTTTAGCCATAATAGCTGCAAGGCATCTAGTCCCCAGATTTTGGAATGGTACGATATGTTGGAGGTGGCCCAAAAAGATTGAGGAGCAGGGGTTGCAGAATAGCCCTCAGGTGAAAGTGATCAGCAGAGCCACCAGTCCTAGGTGAGGGCAGAATTTGTAGAATTGAGTTCCTGATGAGTAGACTTAAGAGTACAGAGTAAGTATCATGAGTTAGAGTCCTTAGAGAGGTTGGAGACTGGGAAAGAGTGACAGGAAAGGGGTAGTATGATGAAAATTATTAGTAGATACAGGCCAAGGTAGTTAAGCCCAAGGCAGATGAGAAATACAGTGATAGGAGTATACGTCTTTCAGGATTTTTCCAGTCTATGGGGGTTACTGTCCAGAGTCCAACAATAAGTCGAATGACGAACATTCCAAGCAGGCCCTGGAAGTAGGGTGGCAAACAGAAGGACATGTCCAGGGATCTAGAAAAGGGAGGAGGATGGGATTTAGAGCATTAAAGGAAGAGGAGGCAGCAGAGGGGGAGACATGTATAGAAATTGGTTTCTAGGGGGCATGAAATGTTGAAGTGTTCCCTGAAAGAAACAGTCATAAACCCAGGTTAAAATAGTCTACCAGGTCAGGAAGGGAAGGGAACCATAGGAGATATTCCTGGAGGGTTCAGGCAAAGAGTAGGAAGTGAGGGGCACAATCACAAAATGGCATTAGGTCATATCTTCTTCCTCCTCTTAGATGCAGGAGAGTTTTGAGTTTTGTAGATCCTGTCAAGAGAGAGGAGTATTGGGGAGGTTGGTTAAGTTGTTTGGGTACCTTGGGAGAAAGTGGAAAGGAGGCCTTTTTATCCTAGAGGTGGTACCACAGGTTTTTCCCCATGAGTTTAACTGCGGTAGGGGTTGTTAAGACCACTGTGAGTGGGGCTTCCCATTTGGGCTTCAAAGATTTGGGATGTAGGATTTTAAGATACATTTGGACACTCAGGGAGATGGGTGACTGATGGGTACCTAAGAGTGATGAGGCAGGCAAATGATGATTGGTCAAAGAACATAGAAGATGGTGGGTGTGATTTAAGGTTGGGATGTAGTCTGTAAGAAGGTGGGAGGATGCAGGTAGGCTCTGAAACATGAAAGAATGCCTGTACATTAGTTTGAATGGGCTGAGATTTAGAGGCTTTTGAGTAGCTGCCTGGAGGCGCATGAGGGCTAAAGGAAGGAATGTGGTCCATGGAGTTTGTAGTTCTAGAGAGCATTTTGATAAGTGAGACTTAATGAGAGAATTTGCTCATTCTACTTTTCCTGATGATTGGAGGCAATAAGGAATGTGGAACCTCCACTTATTATTTAAAGGCTCTGCTACTTGTTGGGTAATTTATGAAATGAATGCAGGCCCATTGTCAGACTTGAAGGGATTGTGGTAGGCCAAAGTGGGGAATTATATCAGTGAGGAGAGCTTGGGATACTGTAGCTGCTCCCTCAGTGATGCTGGGAAAAGCCTCTATCCAGCCTGAGAAGGTGTCTATGAGTGGTAGGAGGAATTTAGTTTTTTAAATCAGGGCATATGGGTAAAGTCTATTTGCCAGTCTCCTCCAGGGCGTTGCCCCATAGCTTTATGAGTGGGGGAAAATGACACCCTGGGACCCCTTTTGGGAGAATTTGAGGGGCAAATCCAGCAGGAATGGGTTATCTGTTGTATTTGACTTGTGAGAGATGGATGATATAGAGATGATCTGATTAGGTGGAGGAGAGATTGTGCACCCATGTGTAAGGAATTATGTATATTGGTGAGAACTGATGTAACTTATGAAGCAGGAGTGAAATGGTGTCCATTTAGAACTAGCCATGACCCTGACTGGATTGCTGCCTTTTCTTTGTATTTGGTAACCTCTTGAGAGGTGTACTGTGGATCCATAGGAGGTACAGCTATCATTTGTATATGGGTGGATTATTGAACAGCCTGGTGTGTGGCCTGGTCTGTCTTGTGGATTCCTTGGGTGGTGGTGTTGGTGGTGGGTTGGTGTCCTTTGCAGTGAATAACACCCAACATAGTTGGGAGTGTGGCCACTTGGAGGAGGTCTTTAATGAGAGGGACATTTATGATGGGTGTTCCCTTAGTGGACATAAATCTGCCTTCTTGCCATGTTGTTGAGTATGAATGTAAGATATAGTAAGCATATTTTGAATCTGTATATATGTTGCCACTTTTACCCTGTGCTAGGGTAAGGGATCTAGTTAGGGCAATAAACTCTGCCTTTTGTGAAGTGGTACTGGGGGGAGTAGACACGTTTCAATAATCTCCATAAGTGAAACTATTGCATATCCTGCATGGCACCATCCTAGGATGGAGGAGGGGGAAGAACTACCATCAATCAACAAGACAAAGTCTGGATCTGGAATAAGATCTGAGGATACATTAGGTAGTGATAAGACCAGACAGTCCAGGGTCTCTGTGCATGAGTGAGTCAGGAAAGGAGGGGGGCCTCGAGGGATTAAGGTGACTGGGTTGAAAGGAGGGCAGGACTGGAAAGGGAGTGGATGGTTTCCCAGGAAAATGGCATGGAAAGACTGAATGCAGTAAATTTGAAAGGCTGCCATATATGAGAAGGTCTCAGAGATGATGGAGTGATTTTATGAGTGTGGGTTGTCCAAGAGTTAATTTGTTGCTCTCTAGGGCCAGAGAGGCAGCTACTGCCAGTGCTCAGAGGCAGGGAGACCAACCCCTTGTGGTAGGATCTAGCTGTTTTGAGAGGTATGCCACTGGGCCAAAGTGTCCCTCAGTGGTTTTTCCCAAAATCTCTAAAGCTAAGCCTGACTGCTTGGTAACAAAAAGGATGAATGGTTTTTGTAGGTCTGGAAGAGACAGAGCAGGGGCTGACACTATGGCTTATTGGAGTTGAAGAAAAGAACTCTTAATAGGGCACGTGGGGTCTAATGGTTATAAGGGATCCCCCTTAGCTGCCTCATAGAGAGGTTTTTCCAGAAGAATGAAATTTGGAATCCATAGGTGAAGGTACCCCACCAGTCCCAGAAAGGAGAGAATTTCTGTTTTTGAGGTAGATATAGGGAGATCACAGATGAGTTGTTTCCTATTTTTGGTTTTCTCCTGCTTCTGAAATGAGATTTTAATGGCTAGATAGACTACAGAGGGTAGGGAGAGCTTTGTTGCATGAGATGTGGTATCCATGTTGGGCCAAAAAGTTTAAGAAGGAAGAAATATGTATCTGGGAAAGCTGTAAGGTAAGGCTGGAAAGAATATCAGCTGGAGATTTAGGTTAGCTAGGTTGGAAGACAGTGCCTCACAAAATAGATGAGGGCTATCTTTAAAGCCCTGTGGAAGGATCATCCAGGTGTACTGTTGGGAGTGATGGGTGTTGGGGTCAGTCTAGGTAAACATGAAAAAATCTTGGGAAGTGGGATGGAGAGGTATAGTGAAGAAAGCATCTTTGAGATCAAGTAAACAGTAAAGAAGGAGAAGAGGAAGGATATGAGATAGTAAGATATAATGATTGGGGACTACAGTGTGTATAGGGACAACTGCAACATTGATGGCTTGGAGGTCCTGAACCAGTCAGTAGGATCTGTTTGGTTTGAGGGCAGGCAGAATTGGAGTATTGTAGGGAGAGTGGGTAGGGTGAATGAGACTCTTAGTAAGGAGGCTGGATATGAAAGGTTTTAGGCCCTGGAGGCATTTTAGGGAGATAGGGTATTGTGGGACCTTGGGAAATTGGGAGGGGTCCCTTAGGGTAATTTTAATGGGAATATGGTGGGAGGTGATGGAAGGAGAGGCAGTATCCCATACTAAGAGTTCAACCCCAGGGAGAGGTGGGCTAAGGGAAGAAGGAGAGGGATTGGAAGCAGTCTGAAGCAGCAGCAGACTGGTGCAATTGATGGAGATGGGATGGAAATATAGAGGCCTTGAATTTTGACAAGATGTCTCTCCCAAAAATAAGAGGAGGACAGTTTGGTATGATCAAGAAACTATGTGAGAATGTAGTTTCTAGGATGGAACATGTTAAGGGAAGTGAGGTTCTCGGTTGGGTAGGAATTCCATTAACTCCTACAATAGTAACCTGTGATGGGATTGTGGGTCCTACATGTGTTGGTAAAGCTGAAAATGTGGCCCCCATGTCAAGTAGAGATGAAATAGGCTTACCTGAGATTCTGACAGTTACACTGGATTCATTTTTGGTAATGTTCATGGGGGTCAATGATGATTGCAGGCACCTTCAGTCCTCCTCAGTGGCCAATCCTAAGAGTTGTGGCAGAGTGGGCTCTGACTGTAGCATTTGGGGCTGAGGGGGGGTTGGCCTCCTACCATTCTGGTGAAGAGAACAATCAAATCCCCAGTGTCCCAGCTGTTTACAGTTCAGGCACGGGCCAGGAGGAGGCCTTGGGTTAGGGCATTCTCGTGACCAATGTCCTGGGTGTCTGGATTTGAAACATTTACTGGATGGACCCTCACGGTTAGAGGGATGTTTCCCTTGTAGGGGAGCTGCCAGCCACTGGCCATTGGCCAGATTTTGTTGGGCCTTTTTTTATCCCTCTTTACTGAACCATTTTGCCTGCTCTTCTTGATTATTAAATACCTTGAAGGCCACATTTAATGGGTCTGTCTGATTAGCCTGTGGTCTCTCCTCTAATTTCTTTAGTTTTTTTCCTGATGTCAGGAACTGACTGGGATATAAAATGAGTATTGATAATGATCATACCAGTTTGAGATATAAGGTCTATCTTGGTAAATTTTTGTAGTGTCTCAGTTAGGTGAGAGAGGAATTGGGCAGGGTTCTGTTCTGGGTTTTGGATGATCTCCTTAATTTTGTCATAAATGACTGATTTTGGGGAAATGTGTTTTAGGCCCTCAATGAGGTAAACTATCACATGGTCCCAATGAGCTTGGCTGGGATCTCCTTCCTGTTATATCCAGTCTGGCTGGACATTTGGGACTGCCTGGGTGCCCACCAATTTAGTGGGATCTGTTGCATGAAAATTGTCTGCTGCTGCCTGTGCTGCTTTCTAAACCTTCTGCCTCAACTCTGGGGAGAGGCTGTAACAGGGCCAGGCCTGATTGAAAAATAAAATTAGTTTTTTGGGTTTTATATAGGGAAACAGTCCAAGAGTACAGAGATTTGCTAAGAGGCAGCCCAGAGGCATAGTGTGGGAGGGTTTGGACTGTGAGGTCCCCATGGTAAGTTGGAGGTGGGAGATGAGGAGAATAAGGATTGCTAGCAGAGGTACAAGGAAGAGGAGTGTCTTCACTTTTCCTGGTACCCTTCAACATAGAAGAGTAGGAAGCCAAGTCAAGGGGGTGTGCTCCCAAGACTACAGATCCTTGAGTAGAAGAAAAAAGATCTGACTGACCCAATACTAGGATTTTATCAAGAGGGAGAGAGAAAAAGGATAAAAGTAGAGGGGCTCAAGCCATTTACCACAGAGGACTGGCTGATGTGGATGCAGTAGTCAGAAATTGCAAAGGTAGAAGGCCCTGCTGAATTTACCTCCAGCAGCAAGGTATAGGAGGTCAACCAGGAGGCCAATCAACCCCAGAGAATGGGGATCATTGCTATTCCTGGTCAGGTTTCAGCACAATAAATGTCAGGTAAGAAGCCGAAAACCCATGAACTAGTAGGCCTTTATTTTGGAGAAGCTGCCAGGGCTGTCTCTAACATAGGCAAGAACAGCAGCTGGAAGAGGAAGGGTTGAGGTTTTTATGAGCTCTAGGTTGGAGGGGGAAGAGATGATTGACATGTCACATTGGGATAGATAGGAAGTGGATGTGTGGAGGGTTCTGATAGGCTGCAAGAGGGAAAAGAAAGTAGTCACTAGTTGCCAGCTGGGGGCAGATTTTGGATTAGGTTTTTGCAGCTCTTTTTTGGGCAGGGTTTTGGAGGACTGGGGCATAATGGGTAGAAGAAAGCACTACCTTATAGAAGGTGCCATTTTGTAACAGGTCCTGCCTAAAACATGGCTCCTAACAACTAACAACAACAACAACATAAAATCCTTCATCCTTAATTGCAGGAGAGGGTGAAATTGGGAATGTGCTAAGAAGCTATAAGGCCAGACTTGTCCTTTCCTCATTTTCTAGAGGCATAATGTCTTTGAACATCTGTGAAAGCTGGTACCTGCAGGTACTTCCTGACAACGTTATAGCCTAGTTCAATTTACTAGGAGGGTCTAATATTGGAATGGTCTACAGGGAAAACTGAATAACACCAGGTTCTGATTAATTCTTCCCTCAGTATATTGCTGTTTTTAGGTGCTGTCAAGTTGATTCTGACTCATAGTGACCCTCATAGGGTTTTCTTTTCTTTTCTTTTCTTCAGTCCTGGGGGTTGAACCCAGGACCTTGAGCTTGCATGCTTTGCAAGTGCTGAACCACTGAGCTGTACCTCCAGCCCATACTTTTACTTTTTGAGACAAGATCTTGCTAAATTATGCAGCCTCTGATCTTGAACTTGTGATCCCCCTCCTCTGCCTCCCAAGATGATGGGATTACAGATGTGCACCACCATGCCTAGCTCCCTCATAGGATTTTCAATGGCCAATTGCTTCAGGACTGTTTTCGGGAGTGAACTGCCACATCCTTCTCTCATTTTTGCAGTGCAGGAGATCAAACCCATGTCTTCTGAAAATGTGGAGCAGTGCTCTACCAACTAAGCATATCCTAGCCTCCTCAGTATGCTAGGAGTTTCTAATTTGAAGGACCTAGAGGATGGAGAACAGTATGGCATTCATACATACCACAGTCCCTACAACCTGATAAGAATACAGTTCCAAGCTGCTTTGTCTTCCATACTGCTTGGTACATTCGTAGATTTGCGTAGAGCTAAATATATGTATAGGTGTGTGTGTGTGTGTGTGTGTGTGTGTGTGTGTGTGTGTGTGTATCTGTGTGTAAACAAAGAAGTTGCAATATGTTGTTCAGATGTGTTTAGTACTCCGTTGTTTTCCTCTAGGAAAGGAAAAACATGTATCATCTTACACAGACACTCCCTCCCTCCTCTCAGGAGAATCAAGACCAGTTCTAGCAAGAGCTCAAAGTAAGAGTTTTGGGTTTCAAATCTTCTAATGTCTATTTTTGCACATCAAGCTATTTAACTTTCTTGGCCCTATGCTTCCGTCTTATGTATTGGATTTCTTTCAACTTTTTTCTCTTTCCCTTTCTTCTGGTTCATTCCTTTCTCCCATCAAAATGTAACAACCCTACTACCTATTTCTTCAGTGTCAAATTTTTTAGGAAAAAAAATACATGTACACTAATGCATAGCTAAAGTTTTAATATATGTGCTAATATTATATCTTTTTATATAGCATATTTGCATTTAAATGGAGTCATCTAGATATTTAATGATTTAACCTGAAGGGATTAAAATGTCTCTCATTTGTACAGTACTTGCTAGATTACTTCAAAGAAGAGTACATAAATGAACCTCTAAGTCACCCTGAGGTAGAGAGAATAGGCATTTTAATTTGCATGTACATAGTAACTTGAAGCTCTGAGAAGGTTAGTAGCTGCCCCAGTGTCACATTAGTAAATGTGGGATGAAATCTGCTGACTCCTAGTTCAGTGTTCTTTCTACCCTATCTGACATACCCAGAAATAGATGTTAGCTCTGTGTACATGTTATGGTCCATCTGCTCATAGGGCCTATGGCATTTGAGGGACAAAGATGTACATAGGATATGGTTAGAAATTCTGTTGAAAATGTGTATTTCTGGGTCACCACTTATTTACTAAATGAGAGACAGAATCTCTGGAATTATTCCTTCTGAGCATAGATGTGTGTCATTTCCATCCTACAAGTTTGTGTTTACCAATGGTCTCATAGTGGGATATTTGGCATGGTATTCAAGGCTTGTGACAGTTATTTTCACCAGCATTCCCTATTTGGTTCTTTATTACTATTTTTCACTTTAATCCCTGTATATATTCTGCAGTTTTCTCCCTCAGGGATTTTCCCACAATAAGTTGCCATTATTTCCATTTCTTAATGCTTCATCCAATTTTTCTTAACCAGCTGATATTTCATCTTCTTTTCAATGGGTAACACCCATTTCACTTTTGGTTCTATAGCTTTTGACAAATGGGCATCATCATATAGTCATAATCAAGATACAGAACAATTTCATCCCTCAGAAATTCCCTTAACACGACTTTGTAAGAAACCTCTTCTCTCTACCCTCAAACCCTGGGTGAGTTCTCTGTACCTCTGGTTTTGTATATTCAGAATTCCATATGAATGGAATCATATAGTACATAGTTTTTTGAACCTAACATCATAAACTTAGCAAGTGCATTTGTTTGTATGAATATTTTGTTGTATATCTTTAGTTTGTTTCTTTTGTTTGTTGAATTTTATTCCATTGTGTGAATGCACAATTTATTCACAGTTGAGGATTATTTAGACTGTTTCTGTTGTTTGGATATTATAAATACAGCTATTATGAACAGTTTCATGCAGTTCCTTTTTTGTATAACCATAAGTTTTAATTTAGCTTAGGTAAATACATTAGCATACAATTTTAAGATTATATAGTAAGTTTAATTTTACATAAAAAACTATTTTCCAAGCTATTTTTCAAAGCATTCATACTAGCTATACTTGAGAGTTACAGTTGCTCTATTTGTTTGACAGCATTTGGTATTGTCAATTGTTTGTCTTGCTTCTTATTTTTTTATTTTAAATATTCTGATGTGTATATAGTGATATCTTATTATGTTTTTAATTTGCATTTCCTTAATAATTAATGATACTGAGTATACTTTCATGTGTTTAGTTGCCATTCATATATCATTTTTAGTCTAATGTTTTTCCAAATCTTTGTACTTATTTCCTATGGCGTGGTTTAGTTTCTTGTTATTAAGTTTTTTAGGATTCCTTATTTTAGATATACTTCCCTTATTTTATACATATTTTGCAAATATTTTTACAAATCTCTGTCTTGCCTTTTCCCTTTCTTAACAATTTCTTTCAAAGAGTAGGTTATTTTTGATGAAATTTGATTTATCTACTTTTTAATGAATTATGCTGTGTTTTTGATGTCATAGCTAAGAAATCTTTGCTGAACAAAAGCCTATAGATATTTTCTCCTTGTTTTTCTTCTAGAAGTTTTATGAGTTTGGGTTTTTATATTCTTGTCCATGATCCATTCCCAGTTAAGTTTTTTCTTGGGCCAACATTTCTTTTATTGGAAAAACTAACCTTTCTTCATTGAATTGTCTTTCAAACTTGATTGAAAACAATTTATCATATTTGTGTGTGATGATCCATTGATTTATGTGATAACTTTTTTTGGATTTTCCTTTATGGATTTATAAAGAATCATTTTCTACCTTACATCAGTTACTTAATATACCTGTCTTGGCTCTTTTACTAAATTGTGGACTGAGGACAGACTCTATGTCTAACATATTTTTGCATCTTCAGGGTACTAAGCTCAAAGTCATGAACAGAGATGACCAAGATATGTAGATTGCATAGTGGCAAATCACATTCTTGTTTATGTAGTTATTATCAGAGTTTGCTTGAGGTTGAACTGAAGTTGGCAAGTTGTACAGAAGGAAGAAAATGTTCTTTCCTTTTATTCGTAGAAATATACATATAGCTTCATGTAAAATAAAGATAAATTGACTTATTAGAAATTATACAAACATATTTTATTCATTATTGCAAGAGGAGATTTCACAGCCAACAGATTTACATAGCATATCTTTTGCTAAAGTGAATAAAGGAAAACTTGCTGAAAGAAACTCATGGGGATTATTTATAGCTGTAGAATATTTTAAAGTGAATGTGAACCTATCTTGAGAATAGGGAAAATAGCATAAAAATGTCAAAAGTGTAAGGGTTCTTTATTTATGTACGTGTATATGGAGTGTAGGGAGTAGGACCTGGAGAACCACCCCCAAAACAACTAGCCATTGAAAACCCTATGGATAGCAAAGAAACACTGTCAGATATAGTGCCGAAAAATGAGGGCCCCAGGTTGGAAGGCACTCAAAAGACTACTGGGGAAGAGTTGCTTCCTCCAAGGAGAGTCTACGGTGATGACAGAAATGGAGTAAAACCCCAGGGACCTCCATTTGCTGATGTGGCATGACTCAAAATGAGGAGAAACAACTGTAAACATCCATTAATAATTGGAACATGGAATGTACATGGTATGAATATATGAAAATTAGAAATCATTAAAAGAGAAATGGAGCACATAAACATTGACATTCTAGGCATCAGTGAGCTAAAATGGACCGGCATAGGCCATTTTGAATCAGACAATCATATAGTCTACTATGGTGGAAATGATAAACTAAGGAGAAATGGGGTTGCATTCATCATCAAAAAACAAAAAATTTCAAGATCTGTCATGAATAACAAGTTTTGTCAGTGATAGAATAATATCCATATGCCTATAAGGAAGGCCAGTTAATATGACTATTATTCAAATTTATGCATCCACCACTAAGGCCACAAGTGAAGAAAGGAAAGACTTTTATCAGCTTCTGCAATCTGAAATAGACCAAACATGCAATCAAGACATACTGATAATCACTGGTGACTGGAATGCAAAGGTTGGAAACAAACAAGAATGCTCAGTAGTTGGAAAATATGGTCTTGGTGACAGAAAGGAAGCCAGAGATCGCATGATAGAATTTTGTCAGACCAATGACATTTTCATTGCAAATATATTTTTTCAACATCATAAACGGAGACTATACACATGGACGTCACCAGATGGAACATACAGGAATCAAATTGACTACATATGTGGAAAGAGACAAGGGAAAAGCTCTATACAAAATGTCAAAACAAGACCAGGTGCTAACTGTGGATCAGACCATCAACTTCTCATATGCAAGTTCAAACTGAAGCTGAAGAAAATTAGAACAAGTATACGAGAGCCATGGTATGACCTTGAGTATATCCCACCTGAATTCAGAGACCACCTCAAAAATAGGTTTAATGCATTAGACACAAATGATAGGAGACCAGAAGAGTTGTGGCATGACATAAAAGATATCACTTCATAAAAGATATCACTCAAGAAGGAAGCAAAAAATTCTTAAAAAGATAAAATTAAAGGAAAGACCAAATTACATGTCAAAAGAGACAGTAGAACTTGCCCTAGAATGTCGAGCAGCTAAAGCAAAAGGAAGACATGATGAAGTTAAGAAACGAAACAGAAGATTTCAGAAGGCAGCTAGAGAAGACAAAAACAAATATTATAATAACATGTGCAAGGAGCTGGAGGCAGAAAACCAAAAGGGAAGAACATGCTCTGTGTTTCTCAAGCTTAAGGAAGTGAAGAAAAAATTCAAGCCTCAAGTGGCAGTAGTGAAAGATTCTACAGGGAAAATATTAAGTGATGCAGGAAACATCAAAAGAAGATGGGAAGAATATACAGAGTCATTATACAAGAAAGAATTGGTAGATGAACAACCATTCCAAGAGATTGCATATGAAGAGGAACCAATGGTGTTGAAGGATGAAGTGGAAGCTGCCTTGAAAGAACTGGCAAAACACAATGCTCCAGGAATTGATGGGATACCAGTAGAGATGTTTCAGCAAACTGATGCAACACTGGAGGTGTTAACCTGCTTATGCCAACAGATTTGGAAAACAGCTACTTGGCCAACTGACTGGAAGAGATCCATATTTGTGCCTATTCCCAAAAAAGGGAATCCAACTGAATGTACAAACTATTAGACAATATCATTAATATCAAACATCAGCAAAATTCTACTAAAGATCATTCAGAAGCTACTGCAGCAGTATATAGACAGGGAATTACCAGAAAATCAAGCAGGATTCAGAAGAGGGTGGGGAACCAGGGACATCATTGCTGATGTCAGGTGGATATTAGCTGAAAGCAGAGAATATCAGAAAGATGTCTATCTATGTTTTAT
>VMDO01031077.1:0-20504 GCA_007922755.1 Pedetes capensis
CATACCACAGAGACACCTGCATCTCCATGTTCAATGCAGCGCTTTTCACAATAGCAAAAATATGGAATCAACCAAAGTGCCCTTCAACAGAAGAATGGATAAAAAAACTATGGTATATATACACAATGGAATACTATTCAGCAATCAAGAAAAATGAAATAGGGTCATTCGCAGCAAAATGGATGGAATTAGAGAAAATCATTTTAAGTGAACGAACCCAAGCTCAGAAAGAGAAACAACACATGTTCTCACTCATATGAGGGAGCTGATTCAAAATTACAAGAAGGAAAAATCCTACTCAAAGGTTGGATCATAATAAAAGGCGGGGAGGGAAGATAAGAATGAGGTCAATATAAATGGACTAGAAATCACATGTAATTGTTCTAACAAGATAAAAACAAAGACCACTACAGGAAAAGTTTCTATCTTAAACAGAAATGGAACCCAAGGACATATAGAAAAATACTACATAGTAAAAGATAGAGAAGACTTGGATGGGAAACTTAGATGGGAAGGGGGGCAGGGGGGGAAACATAGGGGACGGTAAGGGGTAACCTATATGAATAATGTTTATCAAATTGCACATATGAAAATTGTCACAATGAAAAGCATGTCAAAATGAATCACATTATGATGTACATTAAAAATTTCTAATAAAAAAAAAAAGAAAATCCTATGAATAACAGAGAAGCACTGACACAAATGCCAGTCATGGCACAATGTCAGAGAGTGTTTCATTCTGTTGTGCAAAGGTTTACTGTGAGTCAGACATGACTCAACGGCACCTAACAACAACAATGGTTCATATGTAACATCATTAGTGAATTAAACTGTTCATAAAGTAAATTTCCCAAATAGCTGAAATCTATTCATTTATAGTTTTCAAACATTGTCTATTCACAAAATTTATATAAATGTTTCTAAAATATATCACATTTCTTGATTTATACTAAATAAATCATATTGAAAATAACTCTTCCAGCTGGGTATAGTGGTGCACACCTGTAATCCGTGGCTCAGGAGGCAGAGGCAGTAGATTTGCAAGTTCGAGACCAGAGGCAGTCTGCGTAATTTAGCAAGAGCCTGTCTCAAAAAAGTAAAAAAATGTGCTGGGGGTGCAGCTCAGTGGTACAGCACTTGCAAAGCATGCAAGTGTGAGGCCCTGGGTTCAATCCTCAGTACCGAAAGAAAAAAGAAAAAAAAAAGAAAATAATTCTTCCTTCTGCTCATCGTATTGGATATCAATAATTACTTTATACAACATAGGTATGTAATAGTTTTTTGCTTTATATTTACTGAATGGCCCCAAAGTACTATATACTTTGAGTTTTGTAGAAATAAAAAAAAATTTATTCTGAAATAACTTCAGATTTACTTGTTTTTTATTTGTTGTTGTTGTTAGGTGCCATGAGTCGTGTCCAACTCATAGTGACCCTGATAGGGTTTTCAATGGCTGCTTGTTTCGGGATTGCCATGGGAGTGGGTTGCCACGTCTTTCTCCCATTTTTGCGGTGCTGGGAATTGAACTTGGGGCCTCAGAGATTGCAGAGCGGTGCTGTACCAACTGAGCTAAATCCCAGCCCTCAGACTTACTTAAAAGTTGCAAAGTATAGAGTCTCCTCACATACACTTAACCTCCTCTAATGCTATTATCTTGTATAGCCCCAATATAATAAACCCAAGAAATTAACATTGGTCTAATACTATTAACTGAACTTCAGACTTTATTCAAATCCCACCAGTTTTTCTATAATGTCCTTTCCCTGTTCCAGATCCAACCCAGAATCCTACACTCAGTTTAATTGTTTTGTTTCCTCCCATCTGTGACAGTTTCTTGCTCTATATTTGTCTGTCATGAACCTGTCACTCATGATGAGTACTGGTCAGTTACTTTGTAGACTGCCCTTCAATTGTCCAATAATCTCAATATTCTGTATTGAGATTATACTTTTTGGCAAAAAAATACTAGGAAAGTATTTGGTACACCTTATCAGGGGTTTTTTGATGCAATATGTCTTATTTCTGGTGCTATTAACCTTGATCACCAGGTTAAGATGTTGTTGACTGGGATAGCCCATGTTACCATTTTATTAATACAGTTTTTCCAACTCTTTCTTCAGAGTGAGGTGCCTGATGTTTCCCTTTGTGCTTGGCACTAGTAATTTGCCTTTCTAATCTGCCTTAAGATTAAAAATCAGGAGCAAGTAGTTTGTTGGAATTATTTTCAAAGTGAAAATAGTGGGCTCCAAACAAGAGTTTATTATAGACTTTTTTAATTGGAAATTTTATTGTACACCTTACTGTGATTCATTCTGACATGCTTTTCATTGTGCATTTCCATTTATGCATTTTGTTGTAAATTATACATATAAGTTCCCCCTTACCCTCTTGTGCACTTCCTCCCCTGGTCTCACCCCCTCCACCAAAGACTTCTTTCTCTTCCATTTGCTTGTCTTTTTACGGTAACATTTTTCTACATATCCTTGGGTTCCAGTTCTGTTTAAGATAGAACCTTTTTCTGTAGTGAACTTTCTTTTTACATTGTCAGAACTATTACATGAATTTTCTAGACCATCTATAATAATACCATTCTTAGCTTTTTTTTGTTATGTTCCAACCTCTGCATGGGATTTTTTCTTTCTTATAATTTTGATTCAACTCCCACATATGAGTGAGAACATGTGGTATTTCTCTTTCTGAGCTTGTGTTCATTCACTTAAAATAATTTTCTCCAATTCCATCCATTTTGCTGCAAATGGCATGATTTCATTTTTTTGATTGCTGAGTAGTATTCCATTATGTATATGTACCATAGTTTTTTTATTATAGACTTTTAAAGATGTATCTTTTTGCTATGTAGGCATCCTTTGTGGTTATATGCATATTCTGAGTTTTGAGGGTTTTTTGTCTATAATCCATATTGTTCATAATATTGAATATGCAGTCCTTCCTACATAAAGTATTATCTTAGTGGTATATATGTATCAGATGAACATACTTGAAAACTTAGAAAAGGAACCATTGCAAGTTGACTTAATAAGTTGTTGACTCACTAAGCGCATATTTCCAGTTTCATAAACCAGTTTACTCTCCCATCTTCTTTTCTCAGTGTGTGGTGTTGGGGTTTTAGCTCTAGCCCGGCTAAAGTTAGGGCCAAACCCTCAACATAAACAACGTGGTTGATGTCGGGAAAGAAGGACCTCGGGAGACCTTCAGATGGTTGGAGAAGGACAGGGAAGGTTTATTAGGGTGCTCCCCTGATGGAGAGCAAGGAGCAAGCAGCCCCTATAGAGCAAGGCTCTATCCCTTTAAGTGCTGGCTCTAGGCCTGCAGCATAGAGTGCTGCAGGCTAAGTGCTGGTACAGCTCAGTCTCAAAGGCACAGCCACAGCCGCTGGTGTTCAACTGAGGTCCGATGGTCTTGACTCTCGCGGCTCGCCTTCTTTACCCCCCTCCTTCCCAAGGATGGGAGGAGTTGGGAGGCTCTTTGTGGCTTGCTAGATGCCTTCGGCTCTTCAGGGCCCCTGGGCTTGAACTCGCCGGCTTGCTAGATGGTCTTGCTGGAGTAGGGAGCGCTGGTCCAGGTTCAGGAGATGGTCAGAGAGGTCAGGATCGGTGGTGCTACAGGGATCATAGGGATCCAGGAGCCCTGCTTTTATAGGGTCCTGGAGGGGTCACATGGTAGGGTTCAGCCAATCAGGACACACGGCTGGCAGGTACAGTGGGCAAATGGACATAACTGCCAAGAGGAGACAGTTATTACCTGCAAGGTGGTGGGGGGAGCCAATCAAAATTATGGTGGTTAAGGCTGGTCAAGCTGGCCGGGGGCCATCTTTGTTCACTCGATGGGAGGGGCTGTTTTGAGTGAGTGAGCTGAGCCTCGGGGTCAACTAGGGGTCAGCCCCTCAAGCTGTTATGAGGGACCGTAGCTGGGAAATATAATTTTAAAAATCCCCAACAGTGTGGGACAAGAAATAGAAACAGAAGGAGTTTGGCAGCTATTAATTTCATTCATACTTAATATATTAAATGTAAAGAGGAGAATCTAATGTGACATCTATAAGCCAAAAACCAAAAAGCTGCCTCATGATGACATGGATGTTAATCATTCTCTCTACATCTCTAAACTTCAGGGTCCTCATTCCAAATTGTCCAGGCTAAAGGACCAACAAAATAATCTCGTCTCCATCTTTCATCTTCTCAACACCACTCACACTGTGTAAAAGTCTTACTGAAGGGGTATTCATGATGTCATTAAACCCACCCCTCTGCTTCTATGTATGATTTCACTAAAGCCATTCCAGAAAGGAATCTGTGCCTTAATTTCTAAATATTTCAGAAAACAGTCCTTTCTTATGTGCCTCATATATTTCCTTTTCATTTAAAATATCTACATGTTTTAAAATGTATATCCACCTACAGAAAGATATGTTTAAAATACTGTATGTTTATCATATGTTTAAGATGTTTTTATAAATTTCCACAGTTTTAGTTTGATGAGGTTAGATATAGTTCATTCTTCTTGTTTTATATAAACCTAATAAAAGCCCAAACATTTTTAAAATAGCATTTCCTAAAAAATGTGATTCACAGTTCCCTATCTTTCTTGTGCATGTTTCCCAAACATGATTGAGTCACTGTTGTTCTGTTGTTTAATCTGATAATTAGGCAAGCATCAAATTTTACACTGGAGCAGAAAATGTTAACACACATTGAGAAACCAAAAAGCATAGAACTATAATCTGTATGATAAAATGCATTACTCTGTTTAAAAGGATTGTTTTACAGATGCAATTAACAATCAGTGATCATACAGTTTAGACCGGTGTTTTGATGCCATCTGTTGGAATAAGTCCTCTTACTCTCGGGAATGAAGCTATAATTTTCAGTTTACAGTTTCATTAGGCAACATAAGCGAGTAACAGTCACCAAAAGAAGAGAAATCCTAAACACATTCAGTTTTATAGTCTCCCATAAAGAATTAAGTATGTTGCTGAAATTTTCCAAAAGAAAGGGAATTTAGGAAACAAGCAATGCGACCACAAATTACTGTTTTATTTTGCATCCTTAAAATACCATCAACAGTTCAAATGCCAGTTATGGTTTTCTAATTTTGGTTTCAATATTTAAAATGTGATTTCCATCCTTTTAGTTTACTTACAATTTTTATTAACTTTAAAATTTTCTTTCCCTGTGCCCGAACAAGTTATAACATGATGCCAGTGGGGAAAGTTAACAACCTGCCCATTAGAAAACATTCTTGCTTTTTGGTATTAGCTTATTAAATGCCAGGTCAAATCTTTGGGGGTTTTAATACACTAGGGGGTGCTAGTTCTCTATATGTACACATTTACAAAGCAAAACTTTTCCACAATTAATTTTTGGGAAATATAGAAGTTGACCTGAAGTGCTAAGAGAGTACATAGGTAGCATACTACATATGAAAACAACAAAAAGATGAAGAAAAGCAGCTCATTAAAATCACACTAAGAATTAAACAGCAAGAGTCCAAGTGGGAATTCAATTTTACATTGCAAGAGATAATATGAATATGGTCTTATTTCATGGCTCAAATATTAGCTGCTAATATCAAACAAAACCTGAAACAAAGATACAGCTTTTTAGAAAGTGAAGTGTCCGACCTGAATTTCTTGCTGCTATCTATTATGGGGATGGTGCTTCAAAAGAAATACAAAGCAAAACCACCAGGGAGAAGAGGTTTCTTTACTAAATTTAGACAACTTACTTGAGATTCTCTTCCTTTGATATACCATTCAAACAGTCATAAATGACAAAAAGTCACCATTAAGGTCTGAACTTATGCTGTACACTAGGCTGATAAATTGCCTCAAGCAACTAATGGCTCTCTTCTGTTGAGTCTTGGAGAACTGGCATGATGAAAGTACACACACACACACACACACACACACACACACACACACACACACCAGTGCAAAAGGCAGAAACGGGTTTACTTTTTATATATTTTTAAAGAACAGAATAAATCCAACATGGACATTACCACAGATTCTGTTTTACACATCAAGTACATGTGGGAGAGAGGGTAGATTCTTTTATTTCCTTGTTAGAGGGTTGAAAAGACTAACCCATAGCACTCAGGATATACTCAAAGTCAGGTAAAGTATAGTAAGCTACAACTTTCCACCTTCAGTAATATGTTGAATTTCAAGGGCCTTTCTTCCCAAAGAGAATCCTTGGCTTTTCAATTGTCATGATCTAGTTCAACATCATTTTGTTTGCTACTCTTTTTATTCCACCAACCGCCATGCATTCATCTAATCTTTCTAGTCTTTTCTTAGTACAACAAGAAGTATCTCAAAAACTTGTCCTCGTATCTCTGTATTTCCTGCCGCACCAAATGCTCTAGCAGTGCTTGGTATAGTCTACAGACTTGCTATATATTGCTCCCAGCAAGAAATACCAGATCTAGCAGGAGTTTGTTCAGAACACTTTGACATTATGGTAAAGAACATTTGGATCACCTCCCAGCACATCACTTCTGCTAGAATGGGAACAAAGCCATGCACTTTCATTATCATAAACAAATCACAAATATAATACTTCAGGGGTGTGCCCATAACATACATACATATAGGATATAGCACCTTAAATTTCTGACCAATTAGCCAAGACTCTCCAGACATAAAAATACTGAAGGGAGCTATGTGTTTGTGGGGGACACACCTGTAACCCCAGTTTGGGAGTTAGAGGCAGAAAGATCATGAATTTGAGGCCAGAGGTAGCCTGCATAACTTAATAGCAGCCTGTCTCAAAATAAAAAATAATAAAAGGGGTCAAATGTTGTGGCTCACATCTTTAATCCCAGAGACTCAGAAGGTTGAGCTAGGGGGATCATAAATTCAAGACCAGAGGTAGCCTGTATAGCTTATCAAGACCCTGTCTCAAAATTAAAAAAAAAAAAAAGATTAAATAGGCTGGGGTTGCAGCCCAATGGTAGAGCACTTGCAAAGTATGTGTGAAGCCCTGCGTTCAACCTCCAAGAATCACAAAAATAAATAAATAAATAAAATTAATGATAATGATAATAAAATGGCTTAGAGTGTGGCTCAGTGGTAGAGCACTTGCCTAGCATGTGCCAGGCCCTGGGTTCAACCCCCTAGGACTGAAAAAGAAACAAAAAAAGAATACTGAAGGATTTTATACAATGATTATACAAAATCCTAATCTACAAACATCATCTATTATTTTATGACTTTTATCCTCCTAACTCTGCCTAGTAACAGCATTCATTCTGCAAATCTGCAAATTTTTAAGATTTGCATTTCAAAGGGAAATTTCATGGGTTGATTTTGAGTCACAACAGAGATTTTTCAGATACATCAACTTTTCATTCTTTCTTTGAGGGTAGAGGCCAAATCTAGCATTGTTTACCCTTTGGTAAACTAGTTGAAAACAAGAAAATGGTTTTCAAGATAGTAGCAATTATTAGAGTTGTCAACTTCTACTAACAAATAATATAAATGGTGTCATTCTGTATTTGGGAATCATAGAATCTCAGAGTTAGAAGAAGCCTAAAAGTCTTTTAATTAAGCCTCCATCCCTACCCATGAAGCTCCCTTACTCATCACAGACAAATGGCTTTTGGTTTTCTACATATACCCCATCAATCATAGAAAACCACTGCCTTAAAGTCATAATTATTAGAAAGTTCTGCCTTTTACTAAGCCAGTGCCTATCTTCTTACCATCTCTCTTAATAGGGAAGGTCATGCCACATATCAGAGTAGTTCTTGAATCTGTACTGCCGAGGTTCAGTTCCCAACTCTGCCACATGTTAGCTTTGTAATCTTGGATAAATTACTTAATTATTTGTGCTTTCAACATAAATTTAGAATTTAATGACTTTTCATTATCTTTATGACTATCCATCCCCACATCTGTCAGCTTGTCATGTTATGGGGCTTGCGTGCTGCTGTGATGCTCAAAACTGTGCCGTCAGTATTTTAGATAACTGCAGGGCCGCCCATGGTAAGCAGGTATCAGCTGAGCTTCCAGACTAAGACAGACTAGGGAGAAGGACCCAGCACCCCATTCCCGAAACAACTGGCCATTGAAAACCCTATGAGTAGCAGAAAAGCACTGTGAAATACAATGCTGGAAAATGAGCCCCCTAGGCTAGAAGCCATTCAAGTAACAACTGGGGAAGAGTTGCCTCTTCAAAGTAGAGTCCACTTTAATGATGGGAATGGAGTACAGGCCCTGGGACCTCCTTTTGCTGAACTGGCACAACTCAAAATGAGAAGAAACATAGCGGCTATAACAATGGGCTCAAACATAACAAGATCATGTGCATGGCACAGTGCTGGGTAGTGTTTCATTCTGCTGTACTTAAGGTTACTATAAGTCATATCTGACTGGATGGCCCCTAACAAAACAAAAAGTGATTATCTACCTTTGTCCCGTTAATACCATTTCAAAAGTCTCCTAATTGGCCTTTCTGTCCCACACATCTATTCTCAACATGGCTGCCACCGTGTTCCATGTCAAAACTGTTGGTAAACTAAAGTGCCTTTTCTAATCAAAATCATGCAAAGATCTTGCGTTAAATTCAAAGTAAAAACTCAAGCCCTTACAAGGGCTGAGGAGGTCTACATGCTGTTCCACCCCATTAAACTCTAATTTCATCTCCTTCCACTCTTCCTTCATTTGCTCAGGCAGTGTTAGCCACACTAAGCTTCCTGCTCACAGACATGAGAGACACATACCTGCATTTAAACTGCCACAGCAGTTCCCACAACCTGGAACCCTCTTCCCCCACATCACCTACTAATGTGTCTTCTTCAGGTATTTGCTTTAATCTTGTCCTTCTCACTATTACCAATTCTCTTTCCTGTATTTAATGAGCACAAATTTATCCTCACTCACCCTAACACTCCTGATGATCCCCCAAACCGTATCTGTTATTTTTTTCATGTCATATCTCACTTTTGATATAGTGTGAAATTTATTATTTTTTATATTAGTGATTGTTTTTCACAAAAGTTCACAAAAGCAGGGTTTTTGTCTATAGCACTTTGCACATAGTAGGCATTTAAAAATGGTTATGGAGTGACTGAATGAGTTTTAAGATAATAAGTTAATAAATCTACAGTACTTAAAATAATGAATAAACATAATAAAATATTCATGTAATTATTATTATCATTCTGCAATTGCTATTACTGTTGCTGGCGTCAATTTTCATGCCATCCTTATTATTATCGAAGGCACTCATGTCTACTTCCTAAGCTGTGGTTACTACAGGCCTCTGATCTACAGGGTCAGCTCACACCCACATCCCTGGGCTAGTCCACTCAAAGGTGACACTATATTATTATTCTCCCACTTAGGACAGGATGAGATCATGAATACCATGATCCTTGCTCTACTAAAGAAGTCTCCCTTAATTCTCCTTTGGGCACATGCTTGTTCATTCATCTCTCCTGTTTTCTCGGTGTTCCTCCTTGTGGAATGGCTTTGAACCCCAGGACACTTGCCTTGAGCTTGTCTCCTTCACAAAAGAATATCTGTCAGATGCAGTGGCACATGCCTGTATTCCCAGCAACTTGGGAGGTGGAGGCAGGAGGATCGAAAGTTCAAGGCTAGAGGTAGCCTGCATACCTGAGTGAGACCTTGTCTCAAGAAAACAAATAAAAAAGGGGATAGGGTGCACCTCAGTTGTACAGCACTTGCAAAGTGTGTGTGGGGGGGGCCTAAGTTCAACATCCCAGTACCATAAAAAAAGAAAGAAAGAAAGAAAGAAAGAAAGAAAGAAAGAAAGAAAGAAAAAGAAAGGAAAAGAAAGGAGGAAGGAAGAGAAGGAGAGAAAGAAATAATGTTCTAGATGAGAAGTTCTGTTAGTAGCTCAGGGGATGTATATTCCTGAGCAAAGCTATATACTGTATAATCTTTTAAAAGATGGAAGCTAATTGGTCATCAACTCTGATTTCACTTTCCTTATTAATTTTAGCATGACAGTCTCTTTTATCATAGAAACTGGCCAAAGCAGAGCTTTGCAAAGACATGACATAATTAAAAATATTATCTAATGTTGAAACTGGAATTACTCAAAGCTAGTGATTCATGAAGTATCTGATAGATAATGAGTATAGATGTTTACCTAGAAAATTTTAGAAACTGTGGCTCTTCTCAAACTTTATTTTACATATGAGTCTCTTGGTGCCGTGCTAAAATGCTTGTTCAGATTCAGTAAGTTTGAGGTATGGCCTAAGATTCTGCATTTCTAACAACATCCCTGGTAAGGTAACATTGATGGTACACAATCACATTTTCAGTAACAAAGCACTAAACTACTTGATCTCCTTATAGGAGTTGTGAAGTTATTGTAAAAGTGATATTTATTTGTTCAAAGAATAAAGGAAACTTCAAGTGCTTTTAGCAATTAATGGTCAGTTTTCCATGAACAATGAGATTAAAAACATCATTCATGGTTTGAGAGTGATTGTTGTTGTTGTTGTTGTTAGGTGCCATCAAGTCGGTATCCGACTCATAGCGACCCTTATAGGGTTTTCAATGGCTGACTGTTTCTCGACATTGCCTTGGGAGTGGATTGCCAGGCCCCTCTCCCATTTTTGTGGTGCTGGGAATTGAACTCAGGACCTCAGAGATTGCAGCGCAGCACTCTACCAACTGAGCTAAATCCCAGTCCTTGACAGTGATTAGATAGCAGTTAATAAAGGGCGCTCTGTTATTTCCCAGACCTCACTACATAGTTCAATAGACCAGCCCCCAGATATCAGTTTGAGGAGGACACATCATTCAGAGGGCCTGTTGTTTTAAATTGTGTATTACATGTACAAATTTTCTAAGTTTGAGGAAAATGTTTCTGAGTGCCTTTGGGATTGCAACCTAAAAATTAAGTACTGCAATGAGGCCCACCATAGCACCCTGGCATCTGATCCCACCCAATCTCAGAAACTAAGTGGAGTTGTCCTGGTTAATCGCTGGATGGGAGACTGCCTGCGAATACTAGGTGCTGTAGGCTGGGGAGAAGGACCTGGCAGTTCCAAGCATGGCACAGTGTCAGGGAGTGTTTCATCTATTGTACATAGGGTTGCTATGAGTACAAACCCAACTCCATGGCACCTACCAACAACTTGAGGCCATGAACTGACATTAAACCAACTAGCATCACTAATAAATATTGCACCATGTTTCGTTTGTTTGGTTGGTTTTTGAAGTAGGGTCTCACCTACACCACCATCCCTGGTAAAGGTGTTCTATTTTAAAATACAAATTTGTGTTAGAATTTGTTAAAGGAGATGCAAACATTACAAATGTAACATGCTCAACAATTTGACTAACTTGTTGACCATACACATGTATACAAGTTGTTTCTAAATTTTATCCTAAACTAACCCTTCTACATAATGAATAAATATTGTTGAACAAATGATTCACAAAAATGGATAAAAAGTTGAGTTAATATTATGGTTATTGGAATTTCTAAAATTAAATATATATTTATCAATATTAGTTTTAAAATTAAATATCCAAACATTTTAAGTTGCCTTTGTTGTCCATTGTTAGGTGCCATCACTATGTACAACAGAACATAACATTACCCAACATTGTGTCATGCCCAGCACTATTTTCAGTGCTTCTCTGCTATTCAAGGGATTTTTAATGGCTGATTGTTCTTTGGGAGTGGGCTGCAGGGTCCTTCTCCTAAGCTTACAGCATCTGGTATTGCCTGGCAGTCTCCCATCCAAGTACTAACCAGGCTCAACCCCGTTTAGCTTCTGAGATCTGACAAGATCAGACACGATGGTTTAAATACATTTAATTGACATTTTATGTGACAAACAAAAAGCAGGTTTCTGTCTATAAGTACAAAGAATGACAGTTTTTGCCTGGTAGTAAAGAGGCATGGTATTAATTCTCCATGTTCCTACTTTACAAATGTGATCATCCCTCTGTATTACACATCTCAGGAAGAAATGATTATAAAAATTGTTGGTTCTCTCTGGCACAATAAATTTCACCCTCCTCAAAAGTGATAGACCTGTTTGGATCATCAGTGATCAAAATATCCCATATAGAAATATCTTCAAAATCTCCTTACAAGGGATGTTTAGAAGATTGAAAAGAACATAATCATCATAAAGAACTTACCATTATAGCTAATGGAACTGGGGGAGGATAGTCCTTGAAAAAAGAAGTCAATATAGAAGTAATTACCTTCAGATGTTTGAGAAACATCATTTGGAAGAAGACTAGATTTACTTTATCATTCTAGAGGTCAGAATTAGGTCCACTGAAGAGAAATGATAGGCAGAAAATGTGACATCTTCACTTTTCAACACTTTAAAGAGATCTTTTACGACAGCTTTTCTCAACGAAATGCATCTTTTGATTTCTTCACTGCTGCTTCCACAAGTGTTGATTGAAAAACTAAGTAAAGCAAAATCTTGGAAACCTCCATCTTTTCTCCACTTATCATGAAGTTGTTTACTGACCCAGTTGCAAGGATTTTTGTTTTCTTCATGTTGAGGCACAACCCATACTGAACGCTGTATTCTTTGATCTTCATCAGTAGATTTCTCAAATTCTCTTCACTTTCAGCAAGCAGAGTTGTGTCATCTGCCTAACACAGGTTGTTAATGAGTCTTCCTCCAATCATGGTGCAGAGTTCTTCTTCATAAAGTCCAGCTTCTAGGATTCTTTGTTCAGTATAGAGATTGAAGAGATATGGTGAAATGATACAGCCCTGATGCACACTTTTCTCAACTTTAAACCAAGCAGTGTTTCCTTGTTCTATTTGAACAACTGCCTCCTGGTCCATGTAGAGATCTGTTTTAACAACTGCCTCCTGGTCCACATACAGCTTCCTCATAAGTACAATTAAGTGCTCTGGTATTCCCAACCTTTGCAGTGTTATCCATAATTTGTTATGATCCACATAATCAAATGCCTTCCCATAGTCAATAAAAAAAAGACATCTTCCTGGTATTCTCTACTTTTGGCTAATATCCATCTGACATCAGCAATGATGTCCCTGTTCCATACCCTCTTCTAAATCTAGCTTGATTTTCCAGTAGTTCTCTGTCAATATACTGCTACAGTCACTTTTAAATGATCTTTGGCAAAATTTTGCCTGTGTGTGATATTAATGATATTGTTCAATACTTTCCACATTTTGTTAGATTCTCTTTTTTGGGAGTAGGCACAAATATGGATCTCTTCCAGATCGTGATGCAGAAATGAGTACACTAGTTATTCCCTTATCCATGGGAGATGCATTCCAAGACACCTAGCAGACACCTGAAACTACAGATAGTACCACACCTGGTATATACTGCTTCTTCCTTTACATTCATGCCTATGATAAAATCTAATTTATAAAGTAGGCACAGTACAAGATTAATAATAAAGTAGAACATTTATAACAATATACTCTGATAAAAGTTATATGAATGTAGTTTCTCTCTCTCTCTCAAAATATCTTACTGTATTATTCTCATCCTTCTTGTTCTGATGTGAGATGATACAAGAGCTATGTGAACAAGACAAGTGGGGTGAATGATGTTGGCATATGAAACCAGAAGGAAGATAGTCTACTTCATTTCTGAAATGGGAAGGCTCCAGATTTCTTCACACTATTTATACTGGCATGCAATTTAAAAACCTATGTTATTTATTTCTGGAGTTTTCCATTTAATATTTTCAGACTGTAGTCAACCAGAGGTATGTTAAACTGCAGAAGGTGAAAGCACAGAAAATGAAATCATGAATGAGTAAGATTACTGTGATAGGAATAACTACCTCTAGCACAATCACATTGAATGATGGTTTGACACTGATTTTCTATATGTCCTGCAATTTTTATTAAAAGTTACAGTTCAGTGTATTTAACCAGAAATTTAAAAACATTCCTTTAGCCTGACAAATTCCTAAGATAGACATTAAAATATTATCATAATAATGATTATTGCTATTAATACTGTACAAATTTGAGCCAATACTCTTCCTCTTCCTCCTATGAATTAAAATGATGATCACAAGGAAAAGACCTCTAATTAGCTCTAAGCTCTCAAAAGTGAAGGGCAACATAAAAATAAGGTATATTAAAGAAAATGAGGTAGTTGTACCCATATCAAATAACCCTGAGATATATTATTACTTAAAAACAAAGTAAGGTGTGTTGGGGGTTCCTAGAGAGTACCCCAATGAACAGGGTCTCTCTGGTCAGCCTGGAAGACCAACACCTATCCTCTGGGGCCAATGACCCTTGGCCTACATCCTGGTCCTTCACTCCTCCTCCTCCCATTGTGCCACCAAAGACGGCCCCTGAGCAGTCCAGCTCTGACGTAGCCAACTCAACACTGATTGGGCACCCACAGCCTCCTGATTGGTCTATAAGGAAATACCCCTCATTGGCCTGGCCCATGGATAATCCATCTATCCCAATTGCCCCTCAAAATCACCTTCTTTGAATAACTTCCTTACCTGGCAGGTATGACTGGTAAACTGATACACCTTTCAGGGAATTACCCTGACTGGCTACTTCCCATTCCACACCCTCCTCCTAAGAGTATATAAACAGGCCACTGGACACCCCTGTTGACCTCTTGTTTTCCACTGAACCTACCCATCATTTCAACCCAATGCACCCTCTTCCTGAGACAGACCTCCAACCAAGCATATCTACAATCAAGACTAGAAGCAAGATCAGGGCCTCTGAAGCAGCGAAGACACCTAGCAAGTCACAAAGCACTCTCCAATTCTTCCCCAGCCTGGGAAGGAAGAGAGCAGAGAAGGCGAACTGTGAGAAGCAATACCAGCAGACCATCAACGCCAACAACTGAAGCATTAGAGCTGATTGGCACTTTCCTAAGAACTGTTATAATATTATAGCAGCACTTCATAGAGCTGTTTAATTCCTTAGCTCTCCTGCACAGGAGCAGCTTAATGAAGTTCTGGTTCTCTTTTTATGAAGAAGGCCTCCCGAAGTCCTTCTGTTGGTGGCACTGGCCAGCTCTTGCCCTAATCCCAAGGGTCACTGAACCTCAAGTGGTGTTGCAGTGAGGCTCCGTGACCTCAACCAGGTTGGTAACCCCCAATCAGGCCAGAGTCGAACCCCGACAAAGGTGTGAATGATACATTTACATTTAAGAAATCTTTGCAGTGGTTGCCTCTATGAATGGGAACTGGGGGCTGATAAGGGGTGTGTTATTGTTCATCTTGAACAATTCACATGTACAAAATCACATACACAAAGTAAAGAGAGGAATGAGGAGCTCTTTAAGGCAGGAGAGCAGCAAGACAAAGAATGGATATGGGTAGGCTCTGTAATGATCCAGAGATCCAGGTCTCTAACATCACTACCAGCATCTTCTTCATCAACATAACACTCTTTTTTTTTTTTCCCCAGGGCCTCACGCCTGCATGCTCTGCAAGTGCTGGACCACTGAACACTCATTATTGAGCATGTACTATAGTTCTAAGCACTGTGGCTGCTACATTGCTTATAGTACCTCCATTTTTGCAAAACTGTAGAATTATGCAGTGAACAGATTGGATTCAGCTCTTATGGGACCCATAGTATAAACAGACAGAGTAGGCAACAGAAACAATCCAAAGACTAGTACATGGGAATCAAAGCCTGTGGTTTTTCCCTTTATGTTACTCTGTCTGTCATGGAAAGGAAAGCCAGAAGTAAAAGGTTTTGAAATCTGTAATATGTTCTAAAATGCAAAAAGAAGCCAATGGTAATATACGATATTGAATGGTCTGAAGAAATTGATGACTGAAGGAACAATTTGCACACTAATGTCACTAGGAGTGGCTAAGACAAGTGAGAGCATTGGGTTCCTTTTATAAAGGAAGCACCTGTGGGTATATTGAGGCATGATTTTAATGATGGGAAAGAGAGAACAGAGTTCAATAATGGGTCAATAGCTTCAAATCTAGATTGACTAGACGGACAGCAAATGTTTCCACATTCAACAAGTATTTGTCAAAAATTACTTAAAATGAAGAGAAAACTAATTTAGCAGAGTCAAGACCACTTTCCGTGCACTGTCAGATTCTTACCTAAGCAAATCTGCCCCTAAATTCTCCCCTTACAGGTGACTCCTCACACATGCTGTTAGAATTGAATAAGCACAGGATATTTTCAGCAAACCTCTATAGGTGAATGGGAGAAGGACCTGGCAACCCACTCCCAAAAATCAATCTGCCATTGAAAACCCTATGAATAGGAGAGAAGCATTGACAATAGTGCTTCGCCTATTATATCTAGGGTCACTATGAGTCAGATACCGACTTGACAGCACCTAACAGCAACAACTATAGGTGAAAGGCTATAAAGTGTCATCTGATCACTACTCTCTTGATGCTCCAGATGTATTTGTTGTTATTGGTAGTGGTAGTAGTGTTGTTAGGTACTGTTGAATGGGGTCCAACTCACAGCGACCCTATGTACAACAGATGAAACACTCCTCAACACTGTGCCATGCCCAGCACTATTGTCAGTGCTTCTCTGATATTCATAAGGTTTTCAATGGCTGATTGTTTTTTGGGAGTGGCCTTCCAGGTTCTTCTTCCAAGCCTACAGCACCTAGTGTTGCCAGGTGGTCTCCCATCCAAGTACTGACCAGGCCTGACCCTGCTTAGGTTTCAAGATCTGACAAAATTGGACACCACAGTGATATGGCTGAAGGCCCAGATATACTTAGCAGCAATTAAATTCTTATAACTAAACATTTAAATGGAATTAAACTCTAAATATTGTTACTATCAAGGATGACCAATTTTGTACTTGAAAAAGTAGAATCCTTGAAACTACATCCCTCAGTTACAAACCATGATGGCAAACAAGGTGAATAACATCCCTGATTGTGGGACAAATCTCCTGTAAGAGTCAGATAGGATAATATTCTTTGTAACCTAGGTTGGGGGATATTGTGTGTATGTGCCATATTATCTTTTAAGTGCAGTCATGTAAAGCAGAGAATATCTGCAACTATGAATGTGGTCTCTGCTTGCACACTAAATGGAGCTCTGTCGTCAGACTTCCTAGTTCAATCAGTAGCCTTGCTGAGAGTTTAGGCAGATCACCTAACACTCAGTATTCAGTTTCTCTCATTTGAAAATGAGGCATAATATTTTTATTTTATTTTATTTTTTTTTGCAGTACTGGGGGTTGAACCAGGGCCTCACACTCGCATGTTTTGCAAGTACTGTACCACTGAGCTACACCCCCAACCCATTTTTTTTACTCTTTTGAGACAGGGTCTTGCTAAGTTACACAGACTACCTCTGGTCTCAGACTTGTGATCCTCCTGCCTCTGCCTCCCGAGTTGCCAGGATTACAGGTGTGTGCCACCTCGCCTGGCTGGGGCATAACAATTATATCAATACTTAGTGAGACTGCCGTGGGGGAATAAACAGCATCATTATATGTAAGGCACTTAGAAAAACACTAGGCAGCTAGGAAATTATCAATAAAATGTTAATTAATATTTAATTTAGCTTAAAATTTGGTTTGGAGACAAAATAGATAAATAAATGGTTGATAGATATAATAAGTAGATATGGTATGCACCCACTCTGTATATAGATATGTTGTTGTCTTGTTGCTAGGTGCCATCAATTTGGGTCTGCTCATAGTGACCCTATGCACAACAGGCGAAAAACTCCCTGACACTGTGCAATGCCAGGCACTATAGTCAGTACTTCTCTGGTATTCATAGGGTTTTCAATTATACACACATACAAGTAGCATATATATGCAAGATGTGTATGTGTGTGAATATATATATGTGTGTATATGTATATATATACATACACATGAGTGTGTGTGTGTAGATATATATATATATATATATATATATATGCACACCTCTCTGTATATCATAAAGGAAGAATATTCTATGCACAGAACTAAGTCACCATGTAGGAGTGTCCTGGGTAGAATTTCACTATATGATAGATTCAGCAAATCATTTTAGAATATGCGTGCCTGATACAGGAAACAGTTTTGTTTACCATCTTGTTTTCTCACTAAAATATACTGAAGGCAGGAGTCATATCTAATGTATCATATAATTCTCAATAGCCAACACAGTTACTGACACACACATACCTCTAATAAGTATTTGTTGAGTGAATGTCAGAATAAACAAATGTAAGAAAAGATAATCTTGTAGAAACAGAAAAGAACACTGTGTGCCCAAATACACTGTGCATGCACACAAGCTTTTTTATTTTTAAGTCCATTGTTGCAGCCACTGTGTTAATCCATCCAGTTGAGGGTCTTCCTTTTTTCTGATGACCTGACACTCTCCCAAACATGATGTTCTTCTCCAGGGGCTGGCCCTCCTGACAACATGTCCAAAATATGTCAGATGCAGTCTAGCCATCCTTGCTTCCACAGAGTGCTCTGGTTGCACTTTTCCTAGGATGAATCTGTTGGTTCTTTTGGCAGTCCATGTTATATTCAATATTTGTCTCCAGCACCATAATTCAAAAGCATCAACTCTCTGTTCTCCCTTATTGAGTGTCCACCATTCACAACCTTATAATGCAACTGAAAATACCGTGGCATGAGTCAGGTGCACCTTTGTCTTAAATGTGTCATTTTTACTTTTCAGCACATTAAAGAGGTCTCTTGCAACGCCTTTCCCAAAGAAATGTCTTTTAATTTCTTGACTGCTGCTTCCACAGCTGTTGATTGCAGAACCAAGTAAAGCAAAATCTTGGACAACCTTAATCTTTTCTCCACTTATCATGAAGTTGCTCAGGGACCTAGTTGTCAGGACTTTTGTTTTCTTGATACTGAGGTGCAATGCATCCTGAAGGCTGTGTTTCTTTGATCTTCATCAGTAAATGTTTTAAATCCTCTTCACTTTAGCAACCAGAGTTGTGTGATCTGCATAACACAGGTTGTTAGTGAGTCTTCCTCCAATTACGATGCCATGTTTTCTTCATAAAGTCCAAGTTCTTGGGTTATTTTCTCAGCACAGAGATTAAAGAGGTACAGTGAAAAGATACAGTCCTGAAAAACACCTTTCCTGACTTTAAAACAGCCAGTGTTTCCTTGTTCTATTCAAATGACTGCCTCCTGGTCCATGTACAGATCTCTCATGAGTACAATTAAGTGCTCTGATATTCCCATTCTTTGCAATGTTATCCATAATCTGTTGTGATCCACACAAGCAAATGCCTTTGCATAGTCAACAAGGACATAGCTAGACATCTTTCTGGTATTCTCTGCTTCCAGCTAAGATCCATCTAACATCAGCAATGATGTCCCTGGTTCTGTAACCTCTTCTGAATCCGGCTTGATTTTCTGGCAGCTCAACATTCAATCATGAATATCACCAAATGAGGCTGTCCTGGAGGAAAACTAGATTTTGATCATGAGAAAGACAATGCAAGAAGGCATCAGGGAAAAAGACTAAAACATTTTTAAAAAGCGAAATATTTAAACTGACATAAATAATCTCTTAATACCTAGGCCCCAGCTCTTGGCATCCCCAGCATTTCTCTGTATGGTAACTGTGGGTACTTTGGAATCTTGTCACCAGAGAAAAAACACTGTTAAGAACAGCCACCAAGGTTTTCAAGGGCTACCCATACTTCTTTTCTTCAGAAGTGAGTAACAACAAAACTCTGATTATAGAAACTGATAGTTAACCCTGTAATACCTGCAGGCAGAGTCAACTAACACTTTCCCACATGAAAATGCATTCCATTCTGATCTCTTGATGAAGAAAGGCTACAGCCTTTAATGTTAACAGTTTCCATGGCCAGGACATGATTCAGTTTCTCAAAAAGAGACCTATTGATGCCCTGTAGATGGAATTAAGCAGTAACACATCTTTCTATCTTTGAAAGAGTTCCTTTTTTATTTTTTTACACATTTCTTTTTTTTATTAGAAATTTTTAATGTACATCATAATGCAATTCATTTTGACATGCTTTTCATTGTGACAATTTTCATATATGCAATTTGATAAGCATTATTCATATAGGTTACCCCTTACCCTCCTCTGTGTTTCCCCCCTCCCCCCCCTTCCCATATAAGTTTCCCATCCAAGTCTTCTCTATCTTTTACTATTTAGTATTTTTCTATATGTCCTTGGGTTCCATTTCTGTTTAAGATAGAAACTTTTCCTGTAGTGGTCTTTGTTTCTATCTTGTTAGAACAATTACATGCGATTTCTAGTCTATTTATATTGACCTCATTCTTATCTTCCCTCCCCCCCTTTTATTATGATCCAACCTTTGAGTAGGATTTTTCCTTCTTGTAATTTTGAATCAGCTCTCTCATGTGAGTGAGAACATGTGTTGTTTCTCTTTCTGAGCTTGTGTTCGTTCACTTAAAATAATTTTCTCTAATTCCATCCATTTTGCTGCGAATGACCCTATTTCATTTTTCTTGATTGCTGAATAGTATTCCATTGTGTATATATACCATAGTTTTTTTATCCATTCTTCTGTTGAAGGGCACTTTGGT